>JARPMJ010002273.1:0-123696 GCA_033366665.1 Phoxinus dragarum
ACGGCAGTGGTCTGGGAACATTGAGTCGCTGCAGAGGTGTTTTATTGACGCATTACTGTAGAGATTAAACCCTCTGTGTGCGGGGCCGGCTAACATGATTATGTCTGAATCGTTGATGGATTACGCTGCGTTCTTCAGTGCAAGGCCGGTTAGCAGTTGCTTAGCTAGCACGCGTGTGTTTTTTACGAGCTTTAATGACTCGTAAATCCACTCTCCTTTCTTACACTCCTCTTGTGTTTTGCTCAGTTTTGTATGTTTGTTTCTGGGTTCAAGAGCAGAAGCCGTGTGTCCCGACTCTATCGCATGTAGATCGGGCCTGTTCCCATGGAAACACTGATGGTTGTCGAGCGCCGGGCTGAATGTGTTTACCAATGACAGCAGTGGAAGCCCAGTGTTGGTTTTCCCATGAGGCTTTGCCTGAAAGTGGGGCAGTCCCTCCCATCAGGCACTGCATCCAGCCAAATCCCTTCAGCTCAGAGCGGGATCTTTCCGTGAGAATGAACTCCACTGAACGGACAGCGTAAACCTTTTATCTCTCCGCAAACCGCAAACACGCACGCAAAACAATGTCAGCCGATGGCTTACGGCTGGATTTCAGAGGACTGTTTCTGATGTTCAGCGCTATCGTGTGTGTGTGTGTGTGTGTGTGTGTGTGCGTGTCTGAAACCCCGTTCCTATAACATGCAATTACAGTAAAACAATCCAGGAGTGACGTGGTGATCTATCAGCTGTTTCTCACACAATACAAAGACGTTAAAGTGATATTAAGCACTTCTCAGACACTTAATTCTCACCACAAGATATCAAAAATCTTACATATTAAGAGTCTGATCAAATCCTGAAGCTCTTCTGTCTCTTTTTGTGAAATAAAGTCAAGGTTTTAGGTCACAGAAGTTTGAATATCCGAGTAAACTACCCAGTAACTTCCCAGAAACTAGCATTGTGGTGGAGGTTTTGTGTCCTATATTTTCTAATGTCAGTGTTAAATTAATATATATATTTGTGACCCTGGACCCTATCATCTGAAAGCTGAATAAATAATCTTTCCATTGATGTGTGGTCTGTTAGGATAGGACAATATTTGGTCGAGACACAACTATTGTAAATCTGGAAATCTGAGGAGCAAAAAAAATGTAAACATTGAGAAAATCTCCTTTAAAGTTGTGCATTTATGTTCACGATTGTGCTGCATTCACTCACAAAAATACATGTTTTATATATTACTGTAGGGACATTTACTAAATATCTTCATGGAACATGATCTTAATATCCTCATGATTTTTGACATAAAAGAAAAATGGATAATTTTGACCCCATACAATGTATAGTTGCTATTGCCACAGATATACCCGTGCGGCTCCAGACTGGGTTTTTGATCCAGGGTCACATTTATTCTTGATATTTTTGTCCTCCGATTACTTGAGCAAACACTGGAAGTAACTAACTCTCGCCTTTTTACTGTTTATTCACATTCATTTCCCTCTAGACAAATCTTGGACTACTGAAGTCCTGGCTCCGGAAACCGGAAACCAGCCAAACCTACTGATCTGTGTGTGTGTGTTGTGTGTGTGTGTGTGTGTGTGTGTGTGTGTGTGTGTGTGTGTGTGTGTGTGTGTGTGTGTGGTGTGTAAATGTTTTAAAATCCAAAGTGTGATTCTGTACCAGCACTTGTTTCCCCAGTGAAACGCGGTGTGTCCTCTGTATTTCGAGGTGTTTTATAACCCATATGTCCAGAACCAGCAGAACCATCTGCTCTCACTACCTATCATCAGTGTAGCATGAGATTCATTGTTAATTTGGTGCACAATCGAATATGCCAGGAAGTGACATCATCGCAATGCACACTGATTTTCATGGGTGTCCGGTCTGTATGGAGGTTATCAGAGTTCAGTGAATATATTCCAGAATACGATGCTGATATTTAGTTATTATACGATATTTAGTGTCATTGTGGCTCATTTGTGGCTTGTTATCAATGTTGTCACTGATCTCTAATTCCCTTTGTAGGCTTGTTATTGTTAACTAAAAAAAACATAAAAATCTATTTAATTACTTGGACGAAAGATAAACAATAACTGAAATGAAATAACTTAAACTTATTTCTCATTTTCATTGTGTACTATAATAACTAAAAATAGCAATGATGATTAAATACTGTAATCATGTATTGCTCATTGTGAGTTAAAGTTGGTTAATGCATTAACAAACGGACCTAGTGGACCTTATTGTAAAGTGTTAGCAAGAAGATATTTACTATGATCATTTTTCCATGTTTATTAATTTCAAGTGTGCACTAGAGGATGCGTAGGACGGATTATTGATTGCTTTTCACAATAATAATAATGTTTTTTTTAATAGTTATTGGAGTATGTCTTGAAAGTTAAATACATTGGTTTTTTCTACTTCAAAATTGCACGTGTGTTACTTGGAGTTTCTTTGTTAATGTTTTGTGAAATTGGCTAGGAATTAATTTTATGGGGGGGTTTAATTGATTTGACGGCTGCATTTGACATTAAAGTGCACAATATTCTTCAGGACTGTGGGCAGGGATTCAAGGATATGCCCTTTATTGGTTCGCCTTGTATCTTTCCCGGATAACTTTTTCTGTGGAATAAGGGACATTTTTCATCCTCTTCTGCTTTAATGAAATGAGGGGTTCCTCAAGGATCGATATTGGGTCCAGTTTTATTTTCCATCTACATGCTTCCTTTAGCTGATATTTGTCAGAAACAATAATGTATATTATCATCTGTTCTATATGCTGATGACACTCAGCATTTCCACAGATAATTCCCAGATAATTTGACCCCTTTTTGGTTGTTTTAAATGATATTAAGGATTGGATGGCAGCCAATTTTCTCCCCCTGAATGAATCAAAGACTGTAGTGATAGTGTTTGGCCCTCCAAGTTCAACCAAATATTAATCAATTAGGCCTCTTTAAATCCAAGGTACATAATCAAGCAATGAGTCTTGGTATTATTTTTGATGCTGAGTTAAAGTCCCCCTGTAGTCAATAATTCTATCCCTTAAAACTCATCTTGGATCACCAAAATTACATATTTAAGCGTTTTTTACTTGAATTCCTATGAATATGCAAAATGAGCCCCGCCTCCGCTCACTCACTCACTCACTCACTCAGAGATCCACTGGTTGATGATCACACGTTGATCTGATTGGTTACAAGGTAGTTTGTGACGTCAGAAACACCAGCGATTTCACACCGTGTTTTTGAGACTGTCTTTGGTTCACTGCAGTTTTAAGCAGAAAATACTCAGCAATGCTGTCGACTTATGAATTTACACATGCATTGTCTTAAAGCAGATTAAAAACAATACATAGACATATAAACAACATTAAAATCCTGATATTCACCACAGGGAGACTTTAAAGTTTGATAAGAATATTAACTCTGTGGATAAAAGTGGTTCCTTCCAATTAAGGAATATTGCAAAATTGAAACCTTTTTTGTCTTTTAATGATTTGGAAGTTGTCATGCATGCTTTTATTACGACTATTGTAACTCAATGCATTATGATGCCTCTCGCCTGCAGTTGGTTTGGAAGTATGCAAGTATACTCACCTGTACTATCATCCCTCCATTGGCTTCCAGTCAAATTTATAATGCAGTATAAGATGTTACGATTTGTTTTTAACGGGTTTGGCACCCCAGTCACATTAGTGAACTTCTTCAGCAACATACGTCCTCTAGGCCATTAAGATCAGCACAAAGGTTTCAGATTACTATTCCCCAAGTCTGGTCTAAAAACCAAAAGGAGAAACATTCTCAGTGTCAGCTCAGGACGGTTTACATCAGACATCTGCGAACACGGTTACACTGTCAGCAATACAGAAGCTGTGTTTGCCCACCAGTCAAACATTATTGAGCTGTCAGTGTTGTGTTTGTAAGCCAGGGACAGATGCAACCACATCCGACTCTGACGAACCCAGAAGTGGACGCGGCGAGCTTTGGGATATTTAGATATGTCAGACTAATCTATTTTGTTTTCTAAATGCCGTGAAACTGACAGCAGCTGTTAAAAATGTGTCCGACGAGCAGAATGTTTCCATAGCAGCAGAAAAATCTTGAGAAAAACATCACTCTGGTACAGTGACTGTGACGAATGTCAGGCTGCTGATTAGTTTGGGCTTGAAATTGCGCAGTTTTCTCCGTACACACACACACACACACACACACACACACACACACACACACACACACACACACACACACACACACACACAACACACACACACACACACACACACACACACACACACACACACACACACACACACACACACACTGTAATGTGAAAGCCCAGGGCATGCTGGTTAGTCAGGACTTGGTCTGTTTTGAGAGGTTCACAAACTTTGTGTCTGTGTCTCTGGTAGTTTGAATTGCTTTCTCCCTCGGTTAATGCGTCATGCACAGCGCCGTCTCGTGTAGTCAGACCTTTGACTATTGCTGTAAGGTCTAGTTCACTTTACAGCTTATTCTGGCCAAGAACCCGCCCACTTACACAGGACGACTCAGTCTGACTGACAAACATTGTTATTTTTGAAATAAGATGTAACCCTAACATTATGTTCTAACCAGACGTGATGCAATAAGATTCCAGAAATAAGCAAATTGTCTGTTCACACCAAAAGCGACAACAATCAATCCAAAATCACAGCCAATCAGAAGAGCGTGTGGGCGGAGTCTCTGTGCAAGTGCACTGCACACCCAACTAAATCAATCCAAAATCACAGCCAATCAGAAGAGCGTGTGGGCGGAGTCTCTGTGCAAGTGCAATGCACACCCAACCAAATCAATCCAAAATCACAGCCAATCAGAAGAGCGTGTGGGCGGAGTCTCTGTGCAAGTGCACTGCACACCCAACCAAATCAATCCAAAATCACAGCCAATCAGAAGAGTGGGTGGGCGGAGTCTCTGTGCAAGTGCAATGCACACCCAACCAAATCAATCCAAAATCACAGCCAATCAGAAGAGCGTGTGGGCGGAGTGCACTGCACTCACAACGAAATGGATAATTAATTTCATACATTTTACATAATTTTACCATTATTAAGATACAATCTTTGTCAGGGAATACACTTGTTTGTTCACAATTTGAACATTCTTGTTTCCTTTATTTATTAACAAATTTTGATTTATTTGATAGATTATTTTCAGAAAACAAACCATAATACCTTCAGTCATTTTGCTTCTCAAGTAACTACATTATATCTTGATTTGAGAATGTTTAGATATGTGTTCTGGAAAACAGGAGAGCAATACAGAGGAAGAACATCATTCTTTGCAGTCTGCTCTCTCCATGGTGTCTGACGAAATCTTGCCCGACAGTGGTTGGATTCGTCTGGCTCTCCGTCTCCGTACAAACACTCGTTTGTTTCCCTGTGGACTGATGAAAAGCGAGAGGAAGATCTACAGGAATAGGGAAAGTTTTTCAGCTGTCTGTTCCAACATCATTCTAATTAGAGGAATTAATCACGTATCCGTTTCATTCCATTAGCCTGCTAATCTGAGCCATCTCCTAGCTACTTATTTCTCTTTCTTTACTTCATTACCACCGTTAGCCACACACACACACACACACACACACACACACACACACACACACACACGTGAACAGGAAGTTACACAAACGCACAGATTCCCTCAGTGATGAGCAGAACGGCAGTGACGCGTGTCGTTCGTGACTCCTCGTGACCCTCATCAGTGGCGGGAAATCTCCCATCTGGAGGAAACACGTACACACACTCACTCAAGCACACACACACACACAACACGCCCCGTCCCCCGCCGGTGCACCCCTGACGGGTGTTTACACACACACTTTAATGAGAGGAGATCAGTGCTATTGCTCAGGCGTTACTCTTTCATCGCTCATGATGGAACGGCCACAAGTTACATCGTGGAGAGATCGATTCAATGCACATGTATTTGTGTAGCGCTTTTCACAATACACAACGCTTCAAAGCAGCTTTACTGAAAATGCATGAGTCCACATTACAATTTAGAGTGTGTTATCAGAGGAAACTGTTTCATAAATGTACAAAATCACAGTAAATCTAAAGGCAGGAACAGTGAGCTCGTTCGAGTAATAAATACTTCTTTGTCAACAAATGATTGACGGTTACGTTTTTTTCTCTCTCTGACTTTTGATTCATGTTGCATTCCAGATTTATTTATTTTGGAGACAGATGTGAGGGCTTTTCCTCATGGAAGTCTCCATTCGTTCTTCCAACTTTCTGCTTTCTTTTAGGTTGGTATCTTGGCAGATCTCGTTTAGATCTCGACTAAAACTTTATTAGAAGTGAGAAATGACATTTATCTTTATCTCTGAGAAGCTGGACACTTTAGAAAAAAAATCTATCACATAATTGCAAATTAGTTTTGCATCACCTGTCAAGTCAAGTCACCTTTATTTACAGTATATAGCGCTTTTCACGACACAGAGTGTTTCAAAGCAGCTTTACAGAGATAACAGGAAAATAATGTAACAAAGTTTGTTTCCAGAAGAAAATAGCGTCACAGTCCAGCTTAAAGGCACAGTGTGTAGGAATTACTCCCATCTAGCGGTGACATTGTAAACGAACAGTGCTCTCTAGCTCCTCGCTTTTTCAAACGCGTGTTGCAACTACGGTAGCTGTTATGTACCAAGAAGCGATGACAACAATAGCCCTTCGTCGAGTTTACCTATACGCTACTGATATGCGGCCTATATAATGAATTACACAACCAAACAATGAAAAAAAAGCTTGTAATTTAGACCGTAACATTGACTTACCCGTCGAGAAGAAAGCTGGACACTTCAGAGTCCCTTTCAAAGTCTTTCTCCTTCATTGGCTCTTTCCACCTGGGTAAAGCTATCCCGATATTTACTCTCGGTTTTTGAATTCGCCGGTCACGTTTCCTTTAAAATTCAATTTTGGCATTTCTCCTGTGGCTCGGCATAAGTATGATCCTGAATTATGAAGTACCGTGCCGTGCAACCTTTCAGATTTACCGGGGCAGTGACACGCATTACTCTCTCTCCTCGTCCGCTTCAGTGTCAGTCACGTGACGCCGGCTCTGGACGAACACACGTTGAGGTAGCCGAGTGCTTTTTGTCCCTCTCTGCTATTATAGTTTTTCAAGATGGAGGAACGACATAGAAGCCTCCGTGGACTTCCCTGTCCCATGTAAATAACGATAAGAAATTCTTCGCGTACGAGGATAAGTTGGATCATTGGGAGAGGTAATTGTACACCATTGAGGACATATTTATGTATAAAGACATTGATTTTAGTTAATAAAATACTTAAAAAACGACACATTGTCCCTTTAAGTAAGCTCAGTGATGTTTCATTTGTGTTGTAAAAAAGTGATTAATTTAGTTAATTTATAGCTGGAGTAAACCATTAATGTCATCGTCCAGCTCAGTTCAGTTCTCATATAATGGTGTTAATGGTGCAGATCAATAATATTGTTGAATATTAAATAAAATGTCCCCAACTAAGCGAGCCAAAACCTCGTCAGGTGACAGAATGTAGAACAAACCTGTCAAAGAAGAGATTTAAAACAATACTAAGGAAGATAATTATTCCATGCTGTGTGATGAATATATTTTTTTCCGTTTGAGTTTTTCTAAAGGCCAACCGCAGGACGCAGAGAAGCTCTGATGGAGTGAATGTTTCCTTCTCGGGTGAACATTGTTTGGCTTGTCTTCAGTTTTGCTGATTCTGAACGCTGCGTATATAAAACACGAAACCTGCTCTGCATCAGCACGTCGTGGCAATCATCTCTCGGCAGGAGATCTATAGAGATCAATCTATTCTTTCCCACTTCACAGTTATTATGCACAACTATAAAGGATGAAAGTGGTTACAGGCGGCTCTCGAACGCTCCGAGGTTTTTAAAAATCCTTTTTGTGTTGGATATAATAAGACTCCATTTAGAAACGGCGCCAATTCCGGGCTGGAGCGAGAACCCTTATTACCGTGAGATGGAGAACACGGAGACAGACTGCTGGGGTCAAAATGCATGATTCATAATGCAAATTTAGCTGTAATTCTCTTAGCAGATTTGAGCTGCGTTTGATTTAATTCACTTTATTCATAAACCATCTGAATAGACGTTGACAAATGAAGCTGTGATGAATCTGACTTCTGCCCTGTCGGAACAAAATCAAATAGTGTTTAATATTTTCTGATTTGAATGTGTTCAGTATGCAATGAAGTTTTTAGTTAACTACACGATTGATTGCTTGGGTTTGATCTTTTTTTTTTCCATTTGCAATAAAGAGGGCTTGCATTATGGCATCACAATGGCATTATTCTGAATTATTCTGATGTGCTGTGATTGCGTTTCACATATGAACTCAGCAGCATCTTATTTGAAATGAAAACACACTTGTGTGACTGATTTGGACGGTTTGAACAAATGCAAAATGATGCTCTTCACGTGAAGGTCACATCGACTCCACTAGAGTTTGATGTCAGGTAATACGCGATACTCCAGTGAGCATAAATAATACATGAATATGTTTTTGGAAGAGTCTCTTCTGCTCACCAAGGCTGCATTTACTTGATCAAAAATACAGTAAAAACAGTGAAATATGATTACAATGTAAAACAGCTGTTTTCTATTTGAATATATAGTAATCTGTAATTTATTCCTGTGATCAAATCTGGATTACTCCAGTCTTCAGTGTCACATGATCCTTCAGAAATCAGTATAATATGCTGATCTGAGTCCAGATCATGTTCAATGCAGTCTTTGTGGGCCGCGTAGAACAGAACCGCTGTGTTTTGCTGGGGAAATACAGTCTAATGTATTTCTTTCAGCTAGCATGAAGTCCCAAATCAGTTTCTGTGCGAGGGCAGGAGTCGTGACGGGAAGCTTCTGTCTCAGATTCTCAGACTCCATTCACACCACGAGCCGAGAGATAAAGGGACCCCTGTGCAACTGAAGACGGCAGCGCTCGGTTGGACATGACAGTCATTTGACTCCAGCAGGAAGGGGAAGATCCGAACAGTCACTTGTACAGCGGGCTGCAGAAACTGAGGATAATTGAGGCCGTATCTGCACACGGCCAGTCATGCCGCTTTAAAGGAAGAGTCTATATGTGACGCTCTGATGGAGAAGAGGAAAGGAGAAGTAGAAAGACTTGTGAAACACGACACCCATAAAAGGGCCACAAATTATGTATCACCTATTTAAAGCCTTTTCTCCTAGAACTATTATATATTAAAGGGTCTAGATATGGCGAAATGTGTGTTTAATAGTCAAAAATGTAGACGGGTTTAAAAGGGTCAGGGTGCACTGCACTGCGGGATGACCAAACCGCATCTTAACTACCCGAAGGTTACTGGTTCTGCTCAGATGTGGCCCTTTCATCGACTTAACTGAGTTTTCAGTGCATCTGTTGTTTCTCTTAAATTCCTTGTGAAAAAATAGTCATGCAGTAGGACTACAGTGATATTTAAATGACAACTCTCGCAATAGTTTTAGCATGTTATTGAATATGGCGATTAGGGATGTTAACCGTTGACCGTTTGACCGATGGTTGACCGTATCAACGTTAACCGATCAAAATTGTCGGTAGTCGGTAAAAGGTTTGGGAAAAGTAAAGGCTACAGGCTAACACACTCGAGGTTAGAGCCAGGGCAAAACGACAGGAGGAAGCGTGCTAAGAAGAGTAGTGTGTGGGACCATTTCACCAAACAGAACGACACAGATGTGAGTGCGCGTAAATATGGAAATACATTACATCTACATTTCAGTGGTAACAGATAAGGTGATGATGATCATCTTTCTTTATTTATTGTTAGCACTACCTCAAACTAAAGCGGCGTCTCTTCAGAGCTGTCATTTTCTTAAATGAGCCGCGGCAATGTTTCAAATGAGCTTCTAACGCTAGACAAACGCCTTTATTTTCAACGCGATCACCTTGTACCCAAACCATTTCTAAACTAAGAGCCATTTATCCTCCGATTACATACAAGCTCCTCGGTGCCGCGTTTGGGGATTTTTGAAAAAGTGACGTGAGTGAAAGGGCGGCGCCATGTGTGTGTGTGTGTGTGCGCGGCAGAGAGATGCGACAGAGTTGCAAATCGCTGGTGTTTCTGACGTCACAAACAGTGGCGATTCTAGGGGGTGGCCTGGGGTGGCCTGGGGTGGCCAGGGCCACCCCTGAAAGCTCATTGGCCACCCCGGTGGCCACCCCAGATCTGATAGGTAGTTGCATGTTCGTCAACACAAGAAACAAGAGATGCTGTCAATGATGACAGCTGATCAACTGATTTAGGGCCAGTACAATGTTCAAAAATTACTTTTTAAAGAAGCACCTTAATCCTTAAAATATTTTTGGTCTGTTGGCATAGGGGTGGAACGGTACATGTATTCGTATTGAACCGAAACGGTTCGGTGCATGAATTTACACGGAGAATACATGGTATAAAAATAAATAAAACTCGCGTGCAAATTAATGAATGTAATGCTGCGGAACTACTGCTAGATACGCGGGTTATTTGTGGAAACCTAATCTGTAGCCCCGCCTTAAGCTAGGTTTGTTTATACTTTCGCCTCCGCAGCGCGAGCCTCCGATGACGGCGCGCGCGCCTCCCCAAATGGACGAGGCATTACTTCGCGCTCGCCGGTGTACTATTCTTTGAAATGACAGGATGCAACTCGGTGTTCTCTAAACCACCAGGAATCGGCGGCGAGAAGTAGTAAGGTACATTCGTGAATGTTTATTTAAGTACAACACTTTAGTAGACCAAAACCACACTACAAAAGAGTCGTGTAAAGCAGTAAACCAGATTATTCCGTGACATTAGAGAGAAAAAATGGATATGAGAACGTAACCTACAACTAAATTAACGTTACATATTTTCTAAACATTTTTATTTAGTTTTGTGAACCTTTTTATAAAACATGGCAATTTATTTTTATTTTTGGGCTTATGTCTGCTATTGTAGGCTCATTTTGTTAATGTAAGCAACTCATTTAGACGCAAGGATTAGGGGTGGGGTTAGGATTAGGCAATCAGCACATAAATAAGCGATGCTGTATTTTCAGTTTTATGGCTGATTGTCTTATTTTGTTTACAAGTTAATGTTAACTAACTTAATAAGATAATGTGGGGTACTTATTGTTTACTGTTCACATATTACTTTACACACTTCAGGCTGTTGCAGCTGCTCATGGGACTGTATGACACTAGGTGGTATAGACTGAGACATGCACAATAAAATAAAAATGCCTTCTGCATTTTTGTTTTGCTTTTCCCTCCATTGAACCGAATTCATACCGAACCGTGACTTCTGTGTACCATTCCACCAGTTGGCATCATTGGACTTTAAGTCTTGTCTTGTGGTCTTATGGCCTATGTGAAAGCATTTTGTAGCAGGAGAATGAGCAAAAAGCAAGAACTAGCTACCTCTATTGCACTTTGTTACTATTAGAATCCTCTATTGTTCATGCGAGTTTGAAGGTTTACATAACATTACTTTATAGTAGATATGGCCACCCCACACTAGCTTTGTGTCCCATCTTGGCCACCCCAGTAAAAATGTCCTGGATATGCCACTGGTCACAAACTACCTTGTAACCAATCAGATCAACGTGTGATCGTCAACCAGTGGATCTCTGAGTGAGTGAGTGGAGGCGGGGCTCATTTGCATATTCATAGAACCGCGCATACTAAATCAGGCAAGGGTGTCGAGTTACATTCAAGATATTTTAAGGCACAAATCAATTTTTTCGATCATTTTGGTGATCAAAGATTAATTTTAGGGGATGAAATTATTGACTACAGAGGGACTTTAAATGTTGAGATCTCATTGGCTGCAGGATCAGCAGAGGCCAATCAGCTTGTGTGATGTGATTGCTTGCAGATTGACCATCAGCCAGCGCCCTCTGGAGATTATGGCTAAACTAGATATTTATCAGGTATTATTCAGACATTTTGATTTCAGAAGAGTTTGAGCAGAAATGTTTTTTAGCGCAGACTTTTAGACGTTTTCTAGAATAGAAAAACTTGCTTCTCTGAGAAGCTCTCATTTGTGATTTGTCATTTCTGTAGGTTGATATTGTGTCAAATAAGAGAATTAGAGTATATTTGACGTTTGTACAACTAGACTAAACAGTCTCAATCAGACAACAGAAGGTGTGTAGTAGATTATGTTCTTCAGCAAAGTTTTGATCATGTTGATCCTTTAGAGACATTTGAAATATGATACTCTACAGTTTTAAAGAGATTTCAGCTAGCCCAAGGATTCTGGACGTCTGTAAGCGTGTACTGCAAGTTAATTGATATAATGTGAATGAATATATTGACTGTTGGTTAATTATGTATTACCTTCTAATGGAAAATTCCCGCCTGAGAGCCGAGAGCGTGAGAAATCACGTATATCCTATCCTTCAGTGTTACTTTTGTAGCGGGTCACGGCGCCGAGAACGAATGTGTTTACTGGCCGAGCTTTAATCCAATTACAGCCTTAGTAAACATGACGGCTAAAAGCGTCCTTATCTGCGGTCCTCTACCGGCGCTCACCAACATGATGGAGGAGAACTAAAGCTGCCTTTGTTGTCACGGTCAGAGATTTCCCAAGATGATTATAGGACAATTTCTGCAGAGACGCTGAACAATCTGTTTGAGTGAGATAACAAGGTGGTGATTATGCACCTACACACCGCAGATTTGTGTCAAAACAAATCACGCCAAACCTGATGAATTCAGTCGTTCGGCAGGTTGTGGTTCGGCATTGTAATTCTCCTCAGCGTCGGGAAGGGCTTGAATTGTTAGATCAGTCAAACCGCCAGGAAATGTTGACCTCTTGGAATAAGCGCACAATACGGCATTTTATTACAGTGAAAGCTTCCTCACTGCGAGTGAGATTCCCTTCTTCTCTCTGTGTGTGTCTTTACTGCATGTGCGGCGCCGTCTTCATTGTGTATCATGTTAGATACATGGAGAGTCCAATCTATAGTAGGCGGAAAACAGTATGTGACACACGAAGCATGTCTGAATTCATTGTATTCGTAAAAGAATAGGCAAAAAGTCCCCTGATGACCTAATACTTCCGGTGAGATTCTGACGTGAGAGACTTTGCTATCCCATGAGGCCACAGGAGAGGATTTATGAATGATAGTGACTGACGCTGGAAGGTCACATGATAATGACAACATGGCGGATGTAGTACGTCTGGATTATATTCATACTACACACTATAACATACTTTATAGCAGTTTATAAGTAATTACTAATTCAAAATTCCTATTCAAGAGAGTATGTTATTTCGGACGCAGTCTATGTCTCCATCAGCGGCAAGGTCGTGAGGTTTGATTCCCAGGGATAGTGTGAACTACTAAATTGCATATTGTCAATGCAATATAAGGCATTTTGGAGGCACTTCAAGAGTCCGCACACTCCACCAAAGACAAGAGACGTCAAAAAAGTGGAGTGTGTGGATAAATGTAAATGAAGTTGTTCAAGATATTCAGTATCTTTATTGATACTTGGATTTCGCATTGATATGTCCTAAATGTTGTTTAACCCTGTAAAGCCTGACATATAAAAAGTATTTTTTAGCAATACAAAATATTCGTAACTTTTTTTTTTCAGTATGAAAATAAAAACAAAACAGCAGAATTGTATTCTTAACTCTTTCCTCGCCATTGACTGAATTTTCCAGCGATCCGTGTTTACGGTAGGGGGCGCTATTATCAATTTTGCCGCTGTTGCCTTGCCTTCTGGCTTGCTTAGTTGGGGACATTTAATATTCAACAATATTATAGATCTGCCTTAAAGGTGGACGATGATGAAATTTTTTTTTTTTATTATTTTTTTTTTGTTATCACTGTGAAGCTGCTTTGATACAATCTGTATTGTGACTTGACTTGACTATTACACATCTTCTGTTCTTCTGAATCTTCGGATCAAACCACAGGCGAAGAAGAAGCATAACTATAGAGCGATAAAGCATTGCTGACGCACATGTAATATAATGTGATCATCAACATTAAACAGTTTATAAATCCAAACTGCCTGATGAAATGTGGAACCCAGGAAAAGGAAATGACTGTAGAGCTTTGATGGACCCGATCTACTCCATGTGTGTTTCAAACATCAGGGTTGGGTAACGAAACGCGGGTGCCAATAGGGAACCGGTTCCGACGTAAACGGTAGTAACGAGACCGAATAAGAACGAAAATTTCGGTGCCTGATTTTTTTTTTTACCGCCCCCTGTAAAACATCTCACGGCATGAATGTTCCAATACATATAAATAAAACTTGTCCAGTTAACCAGCAGAGCATTCGTTTAATTTGTTTGTTAAATAAGAGACGATCTAGCGCTGAAATGTGTTTTTTAAATCACATGATCAAAGTGCTGGTTGCCGCTGCGATCAGAGGCGCAGAAACAGAGTTTTCACCTCGCGCACACGCACTGTCTTCACTCGGACGCGCGCTTCAATTCGTCCTCTATTCGTCCCGGTGAAATCACAAAATATAATGCACACAAACGTGTCCCTGCTTGATATACAACACTGATGAGCATAATCAGTTTTGATGAGAAATAAAACAAACCGTACGAATGCGGATCACAGATGATGACAGCAGCCGTTCCTCTTCGGGTCATATCAAGTAGGCTAGCAAACACCGTCGCCATTCAACAGCGAGTGTGACAACGTGTGCAAAATGCTTTAACACAGTTCCAACACTTCTTTATACGAGGCTATACTGTGTGTATTTCTGCTCAGTGTCAGATATTTCTCTGCGTAAAGTAAAAGTCATAATATGTGAAGACAAAATGTTGATCTTAACTTAAGTGTTTTACATTAGTAGCCTATTAAACGGCAAACTTGTCTGATTCATTTAATCAGACAATCTTTAAATATTTAAGCTAATATTGTGTCCAGTTTGGCCCTGTAAATAAAGTACCGGTTCAAGGACCGTTTAAGCACCGGGACCGTTAAAAAAATCCAGAGTAGGTACTGGTATCGGATAAAACCCAAACCTAATTCTGAATCCAAATGAAACGAAAACGCGATTTTCTCTGTTTTTTATTCAAAACGTTGCTTTTTTCCCAATGAAACCCACCTTCAAGTGTTGATGAAAAAGAATGCATGAAGCTTTTTTGTTTAAAAGACTCTGATCTTTACTTTGATATATTGCATGTTCAGATGAAAGTGATGAAAGTTTTGTGAAAGTCATACAAATGCTGGTGCTAGCTGGCAACAAAAAAATAACCGGTGGCGGGGAAAAATGTAGGAATATTTTGTGAATCTGGTCCCTGTTTCTGAGTCAGTGTGTTGCTATGCACTTGTTAGATAGTTTATACGATGTTCTGTCTTTTTTTCCCTCTGTCAATCAATCCCGAACAGCAAATGTGATGAAAACAAGCAACTACTTTATTAACTAAAGGTAGAGGTGGCAGAGCACCGTCTGAAAGAAACACGACACCCTTAAAACTCAAAGTGTGATTTATTTAGCCCACGGGAACACCTTCACACCGGAGCGTTTGGGCTTTTCCGCAGCCGAGCGTGAAACTCGTGCTTCTCTGAGTTATTGCAGAAGTGTCCCGGAGCAGAGGTCTTATCTGCAGGTGTGTTATAGATGACGGTGAACAGAGCTGATTAAAACACACACACACTGCGCTCTCTGATAGCCTGCGATTCCTACAATGATTCACAATAACAATCCCACATCCGCACGCTCTCGTTTATCGGGAAGTCTCTCGCCGCTGATTTATTACTCGATGAAGGACTAGACCAAAGCTCTAACCCTGAGCATGAGTTCAGGTGTGTGTCATCGCCTCGTGACGCTGTCAGTCATGTGCTTTATTGAGGAACGAAGTGAGTTTATGGATAATAAAAACATTAAAATAAGCGGCTTGAGAGATATAGTGACTGTGAGGTTTGCTCTTGATTTACGTTCAGTTCCTGTCAAAAGTGTGGAAACATTACAATTGTTTATGGTTTTGAAAGAGTCTCTTCTGCTCACCAATGCTGCATTTATTTGATCAAAAATACAGTAAAAATTTGGAAATATTATTATAATGTAAATCAGCAGTTCTCTATGTGAATATAGTAAAGTGTAATTTATTCAAAGCTGAATTTATCATCATTACTCCAGTCTTCAGTGTCACATGATCCTTCAGAAATAAGTATAATATGATGATCTGATGCTCAATAAATATTTATTATTATTATCAGTGTTTATATATTTAATTTAATTTCAGTTAACGTTTTTTATTTATTTCAAGTACCTATAATAACCCTGGCTCATACAGCTCATAACTGATCAAATAATGCAATGCAAATAACTTTAGATAAAAGTGTTTGCCAGATGCATAAGTGTAAATTAAATAATTATATTAAAATACGTACATAACATGCATACATATGAAACAAGAAATTGGAAGCAATTTAAGGTGGAACTACCACTTTTTCCTAGCATGAATTGATAATTTTGCATATAATGAATGAAGTTAATTTATAATATGTGACGCTGGAGCACAAACCCAGTCTGGAGCCGCACGGGTATATCTCTGGCAATAGCCAACTATACATCGTATGGGTCAAAATTATCAATTTTTCTTTTATGCCAAAAATCATTAGGATATTAAGATCATGTTCCATGAAGATATTTAGTAAATGTCCTACTGTAAATATATAAAACATGTATTTTTGTGAGTGAATGCAGCACAATCGTGAACATAAATGCACAACTTTAAAGGAGATTTTCTCAATGTTTACATTTTTTTGCTCCTCAGATTCCAGATTTTCAATAGTTGTGTCTCGACCAAATATTGTCCTATCATAACAAACCACACATCAATGGAGAGATTATTTATTCAGCTTTCAGATGATGTATACATCTCAGTTTCATAAAATTGACTCGTATGGTCCAGGGTCACATATAGTCTTTAATTGACTGACATCATAAAAGAAAAGTCTGAGTGATGAACCGCATTTCTTCAGTCCGTGTTCAGGAGGACACACAAGGACAGGCAGGATTTGAAGCGTCTCCTGACGCCGGTTCTGATAGACGCCTGTAATCCAATACTGTGAAAGATCACCTCTGCCTCACGCTCAACATCTGATCAGTGTAGATCACGAGAGACGACTACAGAGAACCCTAGATAGACAGCATCCTAACCCACATCTCCTTTAGTGCTCACTGACGTGTGACACGCACGCACGCACGCACGCACGCACGCACGCACACACACACACACACACACACACACACACACACACACACACACACACACAGCCTGACATGGGCACATTACTGTTGGAGAAAATTAATACTTTCATTCAGCAAATGTTCTTTAAATAGCTAAAAAGTGACAGTAAAGATATATTTTTTTTTAATGTAGCAAAATATTTCATTTCAAATAAATGCTGTTCATTTGAACTTTTTATTCATCAAAGAATGCTGGTTATTTTGAATTGTAAAAATATATCACAATTTTACTGTTTTTATTGTATTTTTTAGACTTGCTGAGACATTTAACAAAATAAAAAATCATTTCTGGCCCCAAACTTATGTAGTGTAAGTTACTCAAACTTAAATTGCCTATAGAAAACCGTAAGCTTTTTATATCAGATGTAATATAATTCATTTGTGCAGTCAGAACAGTATTTATGTTGCAGCGGTGCATTCTGGGATTGGCTAATGCACAACACAAGCAATGCTGGCACACACCGACTCTGGAGGCAAGTGGCGTGTCGTGACACAATTACACTAGATTGCTCTCGCTAGATTCAGCGAATCCAATATCCAGCGTCCTTTATTATAATAGGAGTTATTTCATATCGTCATGACGGCGCTCTCTGGTTATAGTTTGGGGATGTTATGTGCTTTAAATAGAAAATTAACTTCCTCTACAGACATATTTCTTTTACAATAACAGCGTCTATACAACAACAAAAAAGTGTTGCTCGTATTGTTTTTGGTTAACTAAAAGTAATTGTGACGCTTCCATATATCCCTCCAGAAGTAGAAGCGAAAGCAAGCTGTCACACACACGATAAGAGTGTTTAAAGCAGAGAGAGAGAGAGAGAGAGAGAGAGAGAGAGAGAGAGAGTATCAAAGAGCAGAAGATCAGAAACTGGAGCAGTTTTGCCCGACTCAACCCTGAGATCACAGAAGAATTAAACCGTTTAACATCCACGGCCGGAGCCGGAGGAAACACACGGCTCTAGCTTTCACATATCAACACGGTCAGAGTAAGTTCACTGATATTGTCAGGCTGACTGGTGTACCGTATTTTCCGGACTATAAGTCACACTTTTTTTCATAGTTTGGCTGGTCCTGCGACTTATAGTCAGGTGCGACTTATATATCAAAATTAATTCATACTGACAGATGAACCAAGAGAAAACATTGCCGTCTACAGCCGCGAGAGGGCGCTCTAGCTAGCGGAGTTGTTCAGAAGCGACACCGAGGAAGAACTCAATGTATTCAGTGTTGAGGAGTGAGATCGGGAGCTTGGTGAACTTGCTGACCGGTAACTTGTTGGACTCGCTGGCTAATGTTAGTTTAGCTATTCAGCCTCCCAGGTATATGTTCTTTATGCTATTGTGCAGTAGCCTGGTTCTACCAGACCCTCCTACATGTAATTTGTACAGAGAGTCTGGCCTCTCTCCATTGACAAGCGTTAACTTCCTTGTAGGCGGGTCCTCTGTTGAAGTTTAAAACTATTGGATCTGCCATAACCAATCGCTAACGTTTGGTCGTGATGTATGTCATGCGCCGGCTGTAAACACGTATCTGAATGATCAAAGTGTGTTTAGAATAAGATGTCTGTCAACGAGAGCTGCAGGTTTTGTTCTTTGAATTTAAGAATTCACAGAAGAATTACAATTTCTAAATGTATATTTGACACTAAGGACCCACCGAACTCGACGCCTATGTTTGACACTGAGGACAGTGATAATGTATTCAGTCAACTGTCGAAGCTGGATCTAATCATTAACAATATGCCACTGCGCTCGGTTCGGATCTGCCGCAAACGCTGTGTAGTGATCGGTGATCGCTCGCATCTTTCTCCGCTGCCGTTACTGAACTACAACTCAAACTAGCGCACGACATCACCCTTGTGAAAAAGAAGTGTGCTTAATTGTATTGAAAGCATACTTTTTTTGTGCTTAATATCATAAAAGTATACTTTTTGAAAAGTGCACTTGCAGATAATATAATATAGTTCAAATTAAATACCACTTAAGTGTACTTAAAGGGAATGCACTTTAATGACAATATTTCTTAACACACTTAAGTGCACTTTTTACAAATGCACTTTGTAATAATGTCTAATTAAGTTTAACTTAAAGTAAGTACACTTTCATCACAATATTTCTAAACACACTTAAGTGCACTTTTTACAAATGCACTTTGTAATAATGTCTAATTAAGTGTAACTTAAAGTAAGTACACTTTAATCACAATATTTCTAAACACACTTAAGTGCACTTTTTACAAATGCACTTTGTAATAATGTCTAATTAAGTTTAACTTAAAGTAAGTACACTTTCATCACAATACTTAAATGCACTTTGTAATAATGTCTAATTAAGTTTAACTTAAAGTAAGTACACTTTCATCACAATACTTCCCAACACACGTAAGTGCATGTTTTAAAAAGGCACGTTGTAATAATGTCTAATTAAGTTTTACTTAAACAGTTATTTTGATGTATTGACTAATATACTAAATAAAATAATAATTTAAATGGAAAATATGGAAAATAATTGTTTTTAATTTCAACTCAAGTGTGTTGTCCAAAATTATTTTGTTGATGTATTTTAAATGTGTTTAGTCTATAATATATTGTGTGCATTAATGCACTTGAAATGTATTTTTCCTCTAAACTGCAATACATTTGTTTATACAGTATACTCCAGTACAATTTATTGTTGACATTTTTATCACCAGCTTCTGCTCTATGAACTCAATTAAAAGTGTCAGTTTTCTACATAATATTTGACAATAAAATGTAATTTATGAGAGGAGTTCTTCATGTAATATTAATGTATTGTACTTTACATCTGTGTAGAGAATACTTTTAATATCATTATGTTGATCTAAGTAAATTAAACACATTTAGTTGTGTGCAAAGTTAAACAAATCTAAACAAAATTAAATTGCATTTAAATTCAGTTAAAATGCAATTAATTTAAATTAGACTACACTACACTATAAAAATCGATTGACTTTTAGTTAGGTGAATGAATCAAGTTTTGTGAACTTACAGAGTCTAACAACACAATGAGTTTGAACAGAAATTAAAAAGCTGAAATATAACCATGCATGAAATATATTAACTTTATTTAATGCGCATGCGCCAGAAATACTACGTCACGATGACGCACTACTTCACTAGAGTTTGAAAAATGCACTGTTATGTTTCTGTAATCGCGATTCGTGAGGAAAGGAATCTGAAGCTGCGCAATCAGGAAGAGAACGCCACGTTTGATTACAGATGAGACGTTATACTGCAATGATGAGTCAAGTAAGTATATCTTGATGCTTTCTTTATTTTAAAATTTTCACCGTAACATGGCAGTTGTTAGTGCGATTAAGAGTGTATCACATTACATTATTTTCATCGGAGACAGACGCAATAGACTCGGGAGGTGAATTAATCAGGTTTTCAATAATTTAACTATGCTTGCATTCTAATAATTTCTTACATCATAATATGTTCGCGTGTGGGTGTGTTCGACGAATTTGGCTGCTGAAAAAATATATAATTTAATTAAACCGACTTTTTAAATCATTTAAACATTACTAAATGACAAATTTGCTAAATACAGATCCAATATTGTAACACTCGAAGACATTTATATACATTTAATACATATAATCAATGTTATAACCACCATAAATATTTAATATATCACTCTAGAAATAATGCTTGTAATGTAGCATTATTTTTTTTTTTTTTGCATTTGAAGAGTGAGTTGTTCAGTTACTATTTGTTTTGGAATATGTAATTTTTTTGTGCTTATCTGGAGTTACACGTTCATTTTGCAGGATCAGTTCATTTGTGATTGGAGATACAGTGCAAGCGGTATGGAATCACAGGCCCGTATTGATGAGGTGATGTTAACGTTACATAATTTGTCATGAATTGTTGCACAGACAGCACACCCTGATCAAGCTGAAACACTGCTATCAAGTCACTTACTATCCCTATAGCTTTTAAATACTTTAAATCTTCTCCATTTGTAAGTAATAAATTCCCACCTGTGCATTTACAGATGCCCCTATAATCATCATATATTTTACAGGTATCAAACCAAAGGAAGAGGGCCGCAGAATTGCTGTGTCAACCGTGGTACCAGTAAATACAGGAACATCCTTCATGAAGATTTGCGCGGTAAGCTGAAACTTACAAGCCAAGATGAGGAAACGTTTGCATGAGTCTTGGGTATGGAAGTAAAATAATGGCAAATGTTTTTGAAACAAAAAAGCCTGTTGAATTGCACTACTTGAAAAAAAAAAAATGCATTGCATTAACTATGCTTGCATTTTAATGCATTGTATTTTTAGGGCTTGCATTGGGTTGAAATTTAAGCTGTGAATATTTCGATTAAAAACATTTCAAACCCATTTTCATCATTAAAAATCCAATAATCCATATTCACCTTTAATATTTTACTTCAAAAATATTCAAATGGTTTAAAAATACAACCTATAATATTTAACAGGTGATTTTCGGTCAAAAAAATGTTTCCGCTTCGCAAATTCAGTGGTTCGAATTGGACAGTAAATTCAACTTTAACATCCAGGACCTGCTAGCCTGGAAATCCAGACCCAAATCCGAAAGATTAAGGGTCTGGCATTGAGTAATATAAATCACCCAACTCGAGGGGCGGCACCAAGCATGTATTTGAAAATCTCACTGCACGCAATTGGATAATACTAGTACGACCAATCACAACTAAGCCCCATACGCCTAGCTACCAGCGGAGCTAACTGGTAGATTAGACTCTTGCCGGCAAAACTGTAAAAACACCCTTCTTGCAAAGGAACGTTTCGAGCACCGTCTTCGGTTCCTCTTTTAGATAAAAGTCTAACTCGTTCATTGTAGCGGCCAAAGCTGTTTCAAACAACTGGTGTTCATCCACAGCCATCTTGCAATGTTACTAATGACGAATAATTTGTATCATTATTTTCGTCACCGACATTTTTTCACAGACGAAAACGAGACTATAACTAAATAAAAACCAGTTTTAAATGACGACAACTATGACGAAAACTTATTGACATTTGATTGGGGAATGAATAAACTGCTTCATCAGGGCAGTACTAAATAAAAAGAGAACACAATTTTTTGTTATCCCTCTTATTACTATAATTATTAACATTTTGCAGATACTGCAAGGTGTATAACTTTAAAGCGCAACTGTATATCTATCACTTTCATTCAATTGAGCCAAATATAATAATGGACTGGATCTGTTTTTATAAACAATTGTTTTCCTTCTGTTTTTGTTTTCTTTCTTCAAGGTATTTTTTCTGACTTTCCTGTTTCTCTGGAACATTTCCATTCACATATACTCTGGAGCGCTTCTGGGACATAGACATAAACAGCACTTTCCAACAACTTCAAAACATTTGGTGACAAACGATTTTGGTTTTCTTGTTTTTATGCCGTTGGAGTTCTTCAGATTTTGTTTTGTTTTTTGTTTTTAGACAAACTTACATTCACTGTAATTGAGTAAGATTTTAGAAGAAACCATTTGGTCCTGTTGGTGCTAGTAAAGGTTTAAGAGCTTTAATATTTTTACTTTAATATTAAGTCTCATTTGCCAACATTAGTTTATACATTAGCCAAAATGAACTAACAATGAACAATTTATTTACTGTATTTATTCATCTTTGTTAATATTTGGTGTGTGTGCGTGCGTGCGTGCGTGCGTGCGTGCGTGTGTGTGTGTGTGTATGTGTATGTGTTTTTTTTTATGGGGACCAAATTCCAAATTACCCCAAAAGTAGTAATACCAGTAAATTACATGGAAACAAAAACAATTTTATATATCATACAGAATGTTTTCCGAAAATGTAAAAATGCATAATGTTTTCTGTGATGTTTAGGTACCTTTGTATTTGAGGAAGAAAATGATTGTGCATATAAGCTTCATTGTCCTCCAGACTCTTTCTAAAGGAGTTAAAGTGTTGTAACTGTTTGTGTTTATGTATAGTGTTTCTTTTGATTGTAACTAGGTTATTAAGAGATTTTTTTTTTATTAAAATTTGAAATGTACTAAATTACAACTTTATTATACATTTTTTAAATTATAAATGTATTTAATTATATAACGAACGATGTACATGTATATTACATTAAAGTATATTTTAGTTCACATTAATTGCGTGTCAGTATATTGTGTAGTGCACTTAAAGTATATTTTAAAGACACTAGAAGCTGTAATGAAAGTAGATATAAAGTTGTATTAAAGTCCCACTTAAGTTGTTCCAAAAAATCACTCTTAATGGCAACTTATTGCACTTTATTTCAACTTAATATGTGATACATTTGAAATTAATTACACTTAATGTGCATTGAGTGCGCCCAAAACAATACATTTAATTCACACTTAAGTGTATTTTTAACTGACATTAAAGTATATTTTAGTTCACATTAATTGCGTGTCAGTATATTGTGTAGTGCACTTAAAGTATATTTTAAAGACATTAGAAGCAGTAATGAAAGTAGATATAAAGTTGTATTAAAGTCCCACTTAAGTTGTTCCAAAAAATCACTCTTAATGGCAACTTATTTTATTTCAACTTAATATGTGATACATTTGAAATGAATTACGCTTAATTTGCATTGAGTGCGCCCAAAACAATACATTTAATTCACACTTAAGTGTATTTTTAACTGACATTAAAGTATATTTTAGTTCACATTAATTGCGTGTCAGTATATTGTGTAGTGCACTTAAAGTATATTTTAAAGACACTAGAAGCTGTAATGAAAGTAGATATAAAGTTGTATTAAAGTCCCACTTAAGTTGTTCCAAAAAATCACTCTTAATGGCAACTTATTGCACTTTATTTCAACTTAATATGTAATAAATTTGAAATTAATTATACTTAATGTGCATTAAGTGCGCCCAAAAGATTGCATTTAATTCACACTTAAGTGTATACTTTTAAAGTATATTATTTGTGTAATAAGTACACTTTATAAAAGTACACTAAAGTGCACTTTTTTTTCACAAGGGCAACGTCATCGTTCTCAGCCACTCCTTCTGTTCGCTGATTGGACCGGTGAAATTTTTATTTCAGAAAACCAAAGAATACACCACAATCCCAGACCTAGTACTGAAGGAAAATGAAAATTGAGCGGAAGTACGTAGGAGGGCGGAGCCAGGCTAACTCCCCACAGGCTAGTTGTGTCGGGTTGTCGCAGAAAATGTGTTAGTTAAGGTGTAACTTAACTTTGTGTTAGCCTTCGTGTCGCCACCATACACATCAGCATAAATGCTCCTGATAATTATTTGTTATTAAAGCATTAACATTCACAAATCACTGTTCATTTAACATAGAAGCAAGCAGGCTGTGTGCATAGTTTGTCATGACTGAATGCGCGCTCCCTTAATAATTCCTATAAAGCTGACATGAGTTCATCGCGATCTCACACATCTCTGTTATTATCAATGAAGCGGACTGCATAATGAATCTTTCATAATATCTTTTATAATCAGAGGATTTGCCAGCATGCAGAATTCAGCACTGAACAGAAAGTCCGTTTAGAGCCGTGAGGGGATTCTCTCTTAAATGCTTCTGATTGGCCATTGCGTTCCAGAAATCAACATATATGTCTGTGATTGGCTACATCGCTCAACGCTGCAAACATGTTACAAATAGAAACTCTGGCCTGTAAATCGTTTCTATTTTGTTTTAGTTGTTCTTGATGCTTTTCTGCAACAGATAAATAACAATTATTAGTTTTTAAATGTTTTATTCATATATATTTATATTTAATCGTGTTATTCTCCCGCAGCCGCACACACATAGTGAGTGCATTAGGCTACCGCCCGCACCCGCGCTTGCCCATCACATCTAGTCCCGTGCCGCACTTCTCTAGATCACAGGTATAGCGGCGGGAAATATCGGCTCGGGCGGAGAATCTGAGCTCTAAACAGGACAGAGTAACATGGCGGATATCGCTCATATACATTTTTTTGATGACGTAGTTAAGGCGGCAGGCGTGTTTTGCTTAGTTCCACGTCCGTGTGACGTTAACATGCCGGACACTATTCAGCTGTTGTTCTGTGTGCTGTTGTGGAGTTGAATATCTTGCCTTTCCAGATTAAATGTCTGTTCTTGGTCTTGGATTTTGTGAAATAAATTTAGAAATAAATGCGACTTATAGTCCAGTGCGACTTATAGTCCAGTGCGAGTTATATATGTTTTTTTCCCCTTCATGACGCATTTTTTTGACTGATGCGACTTATACTCCGGAGCGACTTATAGTCCGGAAAATACGGTAATTTGATCAAACCGAATGAAGGTTTTACGGTGACACACAAACCAACTGAGAATGGAACGTTTCTGAATAAATCCACAGTTTTTCAGGTGTTAAAAAGCAACGGCGACTCAAACCACAGCAGAAAATGAGTTAAAATTCACCGCAATGTCATTTAATTGTGATATTGCGATAAAAGAAACTAATATGACTCGCATCTAAAAATATTTGACTATAATATTAAGAACGATGGCTTGTTTTGATGGTTTCTGAAAAGCTGGTCAGATCTGGATCTCGTTGTTCTGATATGTTTCTAGATTACACTTTATTCAGGGTTTGACAGACTGTAGCAATAAAAAGCTTTGAATAATTACGTTTTTGTTAAATACAATGCCATATAAAGCCCATCAAGATTTTATTTGATCAAAAATAAAACATGTAAATCATTTGTTTTCTATGTGAATATATAGTAAAGTGTAATTTATTCCTGTGATCAAAGCTGAATTTTCAGCATCATTACTCCAGTCTTCAGTGTCACATGATCCTTCAGAAATCACTATAATATGATGATGTTTGATAATTTTTCACAATATTGCTGCTTTTACTGTCAAAAATATGCAGTCTTGGTAGAGTAGTTGTTTCTTTACCTTCATCTCTCTGTCTATCTTTGTCTATCTTTTTGTTGCTGTGAGTTTCATCTCTGCAGGTCTGCATTACACACACACACACACACACACACACACACACACACACACACTGAATATCTCAGACCCGCTCTGGCACTTCCACAGTATTCATCTGACATCAGCACAAAGCCTTCCATCAGAGAGAGAGAGAGAGAGAGAGAGAGAGAGAGAGAGAGAGAGAGAGAGAGAGAGAGAGAGAGAGAGAGAGAGCGGGAGGACGACTCAGGACGAAAGGTCTAAGTGGACACATTTAATTTTCAGTTAATGTTTGATGTGTTAAATTCTGAGATATGGTGAGAGAGTGTGTGTGCGTGTGTGTGTGTGTGTGTGTGTGTGTGTGTGTGTGAGAGAGAGAGAGAGAGATAGAGAGAGAGAGAAAGAGAGTGTGTGTGTTCCTCATTCTCTTCTGATTAAATATGTACTACAGGAAAAGTGCTGAATGCAGACAGTGAGTAAAAATAGCCCTGCAACACTACAGTATACACATCTATAAACCTGCACTCGTCACACATCCATCTATCTATCTATCTATCTATCTATCTATCTATCCATCCATCCATCCATCCATCCATCCATCCATCCATCCATCCATCCATCCATCCACCCGTTCATCCATCCATCCATCCACTCGTTCATCCATCCATCCAGATATCCATCCATCCATCCATCCATCCATCCACCCGTTCATCCATCCATCCACCCGTTCATCCATCCACCCGTTCATCCATCCACCCATCCATCCAGATATCCATCCATCCATCCATCCAGATATCCATCCATCCATCCATCCATCCAGATATCCATCCACCCATCCATCCAGATATCCATCCATCCATCCATCCATCCAGATATCCATCCATCCATCCATCCAGATATCCATCCATCCATCCATCCATCTATCCATCCATCCATCCACCCGTTCATCCATCCATCCATCCATCCATCCACCCATCCATCTGGATTGTGCATCAATAGTGTTGTCAAAAGTACCGACTTCGGGACTCAACAGCGCTCAAAAGCGTCGCATTTTTTTAAATGTCAGGATCGACTTGGTACCGAGGTACTTTTGACAACACTAATTGAGAATGTAATGAAAGTAATACATAATTTTAATGTAAGCAAGCATTCAAATGAAACTAATATCTCTAACTAGAAAAGCAAAACTTGTCAAAACAAACTACTGACCTAACAAATCATTGTTTGAAGTTCTGAAGTCTGCTGTGTGTGTGTGTGTGTGTGTTTGTGTGTGTGTGTGTGTGTGTGTGTGTGTGTGTGTGTGTGTGTGTGTGTGTGTGTGTGTGTGTGTGTGTGTGTGTGTGTGTGTGTGTGCGTGTGTGTCTGTGGAGTGAGTGATCGACTCTGACATCACAGGACAGAGATTCGCTTGATGTGTGTTTGAAGAATGAATCTGTAACGGTCCGTCACCCTTTGACAGAGGTCACACACTGCGAGCCGTCACACACACCGGGCCGTGACTCTGGCCTGGAGCTGCTGAGGCATGCTGGGAAAACCATATGTCACATGCTAGCTTCAGTGAAGGCCACAGCTCCATCCATCTACACACACACACACACACACGCACGCACACACACACACACGGGTCTAATTATCCGAGCTCTGTGACAGTTTAAGCGAGAGACGCAGCGCACCGTTAGACGAGGGAGAGAAAGAAAGAAAGCTCGGCCTGCGGCACACCTCATCCTGTTTCATTATTCCTCATGTTTCATTATTCATGTGAAGGATGTAACGGTGAGAAACAACCACTGCAGAGCCTGCGAGCTGTTTATTTATTACATTTCGGATTTTTAGTTTAACCGATTGACAGGCTTGCAAAAAAGATTTCTTTAATAACTCCTTAGTTTCTTCCAGACGGCAATCCGATGAAATGGAGTGCAAACGGAGACGACGTACTCCGCATCTTAGATGTTCCTCTTGAGGATAAACAGATAGTTTAGAAGAGTTTATAGTTTGAGAAGAGACCTCACACACGGTTCACCGGCGTATCAAACGGTCCTCCCAGTCTCCGCTGAGGGTCATCTCAGTGTGAACGCAAACATTTCTCATCACTTCTTCTAGATCTGATGGCCTGTTTACTCCAAGAACCATAACTAGTAGCGTCTACATCAACACACAATATTGTTCTCTTTTAAGCTTTTCTGCTGCTTTTAAACGATTGAGCTCTTTAAGGTACGGTGGATTCTGTCAGTGTTTTTTTATTTTTTTTTTTAGCTGGAATCAATAATTCTGAGAGTGATTACAACAATGTTGTTTCTAAAATATTGGTATTGTATATTGTAGTGATGTTAACCGATGACCGTTTGACCGATGGTTGACCGTATCAACGTTAACCGATCAAAGTTGTCGGTTAAAAAGAAAAGAAAAGTGATCTCTAAATTAGTCTATTATAGACAGTGGACTAAACGCTACTACAGTTAGCCGTCTCAATCCAATATCTTTTTGTGTGAAGTGAACAAATTCCTCGCACTCAATTTCTCATAACTCGCCTGTTTGTACTTAATAAACCAATAAAAACATTTGCCGCGAGGTCACAGCGTTTGGGTTCGCGCGCTCACAAGGTTTGCGAACAGTAAAGGCTACAGGCTAACACACTCGAGGTTAGAGCCAGGGCAGACGACGGGAGGAAGCGTGCGAGGAAGAGGAGTGTGTGTGACCATTTCACCAAACAGAATGACACAGATGTAAGTTGCAACTTGTGTGATACAGTGCTTAAATACAGCAGTAGCACATCATCTATGATGTATCACCTGAAAACGCGACACCCGCAACCCTCTTCAGAGCTGTCATTTTCTTAAATGAACCGCAGCAATGTTTCAAATTAGCTTCTAATGCTAGACAAACGCCTTTATTTTCAACGCGATCACCTTGTACCCAAACCATTCGAAACTAAGGAGCCATTTGTCCGCCGATTACATACAAGCTCCTCGGCGTCGCGTTTGCGGGACTCGTGTTTCGCGCGGTAGGGGATTTTAAAGTGACGTGAGTGGAAGGGCGGCTGCGGCGTAGAGATGCGACAGAGTTGCAAAATTGCAGGCCCGGCTCGAAATGGCTGTTATTTCAAGTAGCGCAGCATATTTTAAACTAATCGGTTAACCGGTTTCAACCGGCTAATGAGGCTCGGTGGTCGGTCAAGACATTTTTTAGTTTTCGCCATCCCTAGTTTATTGGTCTCAGAAGCATTTAAAGGCCCACTTGAAGCGGGCCTTGAAGTGCCTTGAAGCGGGCAGCATTATTCAGTGTGGACAGGGCGGGGCATATCGAACAGCTCCTCCCCTTTTTGAAGCGTTTAGTTTATCCGAGCTGTTGAACTCAGTAAAGCCGCAGTTTCCTCCTAATCTCCATTACGCTTAAAAATACAGCATTCTGTGCAGAAATCAAATGAGTCCGATAAGTTCTCTGGTCTGCGGCGACTTTGTGTGACACTAACGTGAAACCAGACGTCATTCGCCCCAATGGAAAGCACATTTACACTGTCTGAATCGTTCCCTATCCCCTATATAGTGCACGATGTGCCATTCATCATGTAGAGAATAGTAAATGTCTGAACAAGTGAGCGATTTCAGCCGCATCTTGAGCATCTATTTATAATGTAGGGGGCGGGGCTTCAGATTCTAGAGAACATTTGATTGGACAGAAAATCTGATGTAAGGGCTTGAAGCGTTTTCCTACGCTTAAGTGCAGAGTGATGTCATCGTCATTGAATCATATTGGCGGAAGTGAGAGACTCAGTTCTGAATGCTTATATCTAAATGTGAATTTTAGAAGAAGAAGGCCCGTTAGCTTATAAACAGCAGTGATGCTAACATATTCATACTAAAAGCCAAAAAAAAAACTATTTTCATTTCACTGAGACTGTAATGTGATCATCAAAGCTCTTGGTGAAGAGCATGTAGCTCGAAGCCACGTTTATTTTGATTGGTTTTTAAATGTTTTTGGATTTACATGTCTTTGTTGTGCACCTGATTTTTGCTGTTGTGTTTTTTTTTGGATGTGCATGTATTATGCGATCTGTTTGAAAGTTGAAACTTAAGCCTAAATGAGCTGAGAACTCCATTAAGTCTTCTGGGCTCTGAAAAGAGCAATCACTGAGCAATAACCTCTTCCTCTGGGAGAGACTGGGAGAGCATCTGGGTGTATGCAAGAAAACAAAGAGCCATGCCATCATGGATTCTTCATTAGCTGCTTTAGTGCTGTGTGTGTGTGTGTGTTTGTCCATTGGCACTGCATTTAAATGGCCACAGAGCTGTTCTGTTCGCTGTAGCGTCTGTCGTGGCAAAGCGCCCTGTCTGGGTTTCACCGTTCTCCTACTCCAGAAAGGAAGTAACAGCAGACACCCACTGTCATCAAGCGTTTCATCTGACTAACGCAATGACTCATCAACACATTCCAGCTCTGGAGACTATCGGTAAGTGGCCAATCCTTGACATAATCCAGTGGGGAAAGTTGGAAATCTGTCCAAGGGAGTAATTGGCAAAATGCTAATGGGAATAGCTGGAAAACTGCATTTGGGGGATCTGGCAGAAGGCAGGGATCTCATCATGAGAATGTGTGTGTGACCGCTTTCACCTTCGGCTGTTGCGCTCATTATCCGACACTGTTGTGTGCCAGCGCTGTGGAGCGACCCCGGCAAGGTTTATTTCCTGAGGCTTCTGAATACCGAGAGTCAGACAGCTAACTGTGCTACACTAATATTACCCACAAGCCTTTTGTTTGTGACGTCGAGAAATGAGAAATGCACAGCTAGAGCAGCTTTTAAATGTATTAAATGTAAGGTGATGAATTTAGTTAAATGCTATTGCGTACATCTAATAGAAAACCGGGCCTGTGGTATTGAGCATTGTTGGGGTGATAGTATTTCCCAGTCTTACTGCACACTAAAACGTATTTACTTTTCCCATCAACAATTAAGTATATCATTTTTTGTGCATAGTATAATGCTTCTTTCAAGCCATATGAGAATTATCATATTTACATAAACAATTATGATTATGCTAACTCCCAGTTGGGGTTGTGTCAACTTAAAGAATCATGACAAAAGCAAAAAAAAAATTAAACAATCATAATAAACCAAAATGATTAGATAATCAAAGGGGTTAAAAATCATGATGGAAACAAAAAAAGGGGTTAAAGAATCATGACCTTAGCAAAGAAGGGTTGAAGAATAACTGATGAAAAAAAGGGTTAAAGAATCAGCCAGAAAAGTGGTTAGAATCATAACGGAGAATCATAAGGGTTAAAAATCATAATTCAAGAAAAAGGGGTTAAAGAATCATAAGGGAAGCACACGTGTATAGAATCAATAATAGAAGCAAAAGGGGGTTAAAGAATTATAATATAAGCATGAAGGGGTTATAGAATCATGATGGAAGCAAAATGGGCTAAAAATCATAATTGAAGCCAAAAAAATGTGAATTATGAAATCAAGCAAAAAAAAAAGGGTTAAAAGAGTAATAGAAGCAAAAAAGGGTTAAAGAATCAAAGGGGTTTAAGCAAATAAGTGGTTAGAATATTAATGGAAGCAAAAAGGGTTAATTAATCATGAGGGAAGCACAAAAGGGTTTCAAAGGACAAAAGCAATAATGGACACAAAAAAGGGGTTAAACATCACGACAGAAGCAGATCATGATTAATAATTAAGATCATAAATAAGTTTTATTTTGTGTCATTTGTTTCTCATCTTTCTCTGTGGCAGCACAATAATGATCAAATGCACTGGTAAAGCATGAGTTACACACCTCACTAATGTCCATCATTCTACCACTATAAAACCTTCCTGTCAGGAATTGAACAATCTTTCAAACTAAAATGATTTGAATCATAATAGCGACTCGTGCATTTGAACATCAGAGCATGTCAGGAGGACGGCCGCTGTGCTGACACTCACTCCAGTCTGACATCATTACTGTTCGGCTAACATCGAACGCCACTGTCAATTTGCAAAGTTTATAATAGATTTCTTTTTCAGTATGGTGAAGTTATGAAAGTGAAGTGTCACTCATTGGTTGACATGGCAACCTATTGATTGACAGATACTGTTATAATGATGAACAGACCACCATCTGTTCTCCCCTCAATATCTTAATTAACACCTACTGGCTGCAAACCATAAAAACACTATTTCTTTTCATTAATTAAAAAAAAAAAAATTATAATGAAAGGAAAGAAAGAGGGAACACTTTAAATTGTTACACAAGAACATTGAGTCTCTCAAGGAAAGAAATACAATTTGCGTAAATTATGTAAGTAAAGAAGAGCATTAAAATACCTTTTTATTCCCCAGTGAGATTTGCAGTGACATTGAGCATATAATTACTTGCCAGCTTGTTGGATTGCTTTTGTTTTCATATTGAATGCATATGAGTTGGATGTTATCACCATGACAACTAGACAGAACTTGATTAAAATCCTTAAGGTTTTCTGCAATAATGAGAGTTGCTTCATCCATGCTTTTCGGGCACTTAAGAGACTTAATGGAGTTGTGTTTCATTAGTTAGACGTTTCTGCTAAATACCTCGTGAGAAAACAGACATCGCTATCTTCTGATCGCAGCCTCTGGCATCTTGGCATCATGATTAAAACGTGTACAGGTAATGACAAGTAACTAACTAGCATGTTGACTTTGTGGGGTTTATATAGAAGAGAACAACAAAAGCAAACGCTGGCAACGTTTGGCATTTAGTAGTGTGAAGATTTGTGGACTAATGTTCACTGAAGACTGACCTTTTTATCTGTCTTCAAACCAAGAGATTTATTGAAATATTTGAATGTTATTTTTATAACGGTTATGATTTTGCAGACTCTTCACATGGCATTAATCTGGAATATTCGGACATAACTGATCTCTAATCAGGTGCAGATGTCATGAAGTGCACTAGACAGATGGTTAGTCTTTTGGTGTCCATTTCTCTCATGTTGTGCTGCTCCGCCCATAGTCGAATCTCATTGGTCCACAGTCCCACAGCTGTCGTTTAAATATTAACTATGTTCTGATTGGCTGTGATTGGCCCATGACCTTTCTGTTGTAAGCATCATGCTCTACTTTCATGAAAAAGACTAGCACATGAATTTACAACAGCAGACCAAATACATCTTTTAGTGCGCTCTCCTAAAATACAATCCACGTGTCTCTTAAAGAGGCGCACTCAGAAATTATTTATTTTTACTTGGGTGATGCTGAATATTTTAAGCTGTAAAGTGCACATTAAAAGTTTGTAATATCAAATCAAAAGTAATTAGAGTGATTTGGCAGCACTTAAAGCAAGATTTTAGATGAGACTTTGATTCTAGAAAACAGCATTTGGTCTGTGTGCAGGATCGGTCTATCTCAGGGTTATTTTACGGCCATGTTTTATTGATACTTGCTGAGTTTTTATTAATACTTTGCCATTTTTTTATTTTTGTATTTTAAGCTTTAATAATTCATTTTGTTGCGTTTTGTCATTTTTATTAGATTTTTAAAAATATGTCTATAGTTTTTAATACATTTTGATTTCAGTTTTAGTTATTTTAGTACATTGTGTTAAACTGAAAATGATTTTTTTTTTTTTTAAGTTGAAAATGACAAATCAATCGGGACATCTGAATCGATACCCAGCCCTACTCATTACACCATCATTCTAACAACTGCAATAAAATAATTATTATTGCAGAACAGGAGATTATGCAGACAGTGTAACAATCAAAGGGTTTAAAGCAAAGAAAGAGGGTAAAGAATCATAATGGAAGGCAAAACAGGGGTTAAAGAATCATAATGGAAGGCAAAACGGGGGTTAAAGAATACTAATGGAAGCAAAAAATGGTTAAAGAATCATAATGGAAGCAAAAAATGGTTAAAGAATCATAATGGAAGCAAAAATGGTTAAAGAATCATAATGGAAGGCAAAACGGGGGTTAAAGAATCATAATGGAAGCAAAAAATGGTTAAAGAATCATAATGGAAGTAAAAAATTGTTAAAGAATCATAATGGAAGGCAAAACGGGGGTTAAAGAATCATAATGGAAGCAAAAAATGGTTAAAGAATCATAATGGAAGTAAAAAATGGTTAAAGAATCATAATGGAAGCAAAAATGGTTAAAGAATCGTAATGGAAGCAAAAAAGGGTTAAAAATCATAATGGTAGCAAAAAATTAGTTAACCCTGATCTGTCTATATCTTAAAATAGCACTTAATTGTGACAAATTATCCTTAGTTTAAAAATATTAAAATTAATTGTATCTGTATTGAGTTTAAAGCCGGTGCGGTTAACTATAAAGTGTTGGCTAGTTAAAGATACAGAAAAAATCGGATCTGAGAAAACATTTACAGCTAAACTACTGCACACTTCATAATCCTCATTACACCATAATTGAAAACCACATTAAAATGATTAGCATCACAGAACAGGAAATTATTGCATATCCATGCAGAAAGTGCAACAAAGGGGTTAAAGAATCATAACGGAAGCACAAAGGGTTAAAGAATCATAACGGAAGCACAAAGGGTTAAAGAATCATAACAGAAGCACAAAGGGTTAAAGAATCATAACGGAAGCACAAAGGGTTAAAGATTCATAACGGAAGCACAAAGGGTTAAAGAATCATAACAGAAGCACAAAGGGTTAAAGATTCATAAAGGAAGCACAAAGGGTTAAAGAATCATAACGGAAGCACAAAAGGTTAAAGAATCATAACGGAAGCACAAAAGGTTAAAGAATCATAACGGAAGCACAAAAGGTTAAAGAATCATAAAGGAAGCACAAAGGGTTAAAGAATCATAACGGAAGCACAAAAGGTTAAAGAATCATAACGGAAGCACAAAAGGTTAAAGAATCATAACGGAAGCACAAAGGGTTAAAGAATCATAACGGAAGCACAAAGGGTTAAAGAATCATAACGGAAGCACAAAGGGTTAAAGAATCATAACGGAAGCACAAAGGGTTAAAGAATCATAACGGAAGCACAAAGGGTTAAAGGATCATAACGGAAGCACAAAGGGGTTAAAGGATCATAACGGAAGCACAAAGGGTTAAAGGATCATAACGGAAGCACAAAGGGGTTAAAGGATCATAACGGAAGCACAAAGGGTTAAAGGATCATAACGGAAGCACAAAGGGTTAAAGAATCATAACGGAAGCACAAAAGGTTAAAGAATCATAACGGAAGCACAAAAGGTTAAAGAATCATAACGGAAGCACAAAGGGTTAAAGAATCATAACGGAAGCACAAAGGGTTAAAGAATCATAACGGAAGCACAAAGGGTTAAAGAATCATAACGGAAGCACAAAGGGTTAAAGAATCATAACGGAAGCACAAAGGGTTAAAGGATCATAACGGAAGCACAAAGGGGTTAAAGAATCATAACGGAAGCACAAAGGGTTAAAGAATCATAACGGAAGCACAAAGGGTTAAAGAATCATAACGGAAGCACAAAGGGTTAAAGAATCATAACGGAAGCACAAAGGGGTTAAAGGATCATAACGGAAGCACAAAGGGGTTAAAGGATCATAACGGAAGCACAAAGGGTTAAAGAATCATAACGAAGCACAAAAGGTTAAAGGATCATAACGGAAGCACAAAGGGTTAAAGAATCATAACGGAAGCACAAAGGGTTAAAGAATCATAACGGAAGCACAAAAGGTTAAAGAATCATAACGGAAGCACAAAGGGTTAAAGAATCATAACGGAAGCACAAAGGGTTAAAGAATCATAACGGAAGCACAAAGGGTTAAAGGATCATAACGGAAGCACAAAGGGTTAAAAAAACATGACAGCAAAAAAAAAATAAAAAAATTAAAGAGTCATGATTGAAGCACAAAGGGGTTAAATTATCACGGTGGAAGCAAAATATATCAACCCTGATCTGTCTGTATCTTAAAATAGCACTTATTTGTGACTCATTTTTTTAAAGTTAAAAATAAATATAAAAAATAATTTAATAAAATGAAAAATATTAAAATTTACATATGAGTTGAAAGGCGGTGCTTTTAACTAAAGAGTGTTGGCTAGTGAAAGATACCGTAATTATGGCATCTGAATACAGAGATAACATCTAGAACTAAACCACTGCCATCTGCACACTTCATAACTCATTACACCATCATTATGAAAACTGTAATAAAATGATTAGCATTGCAGAGCAGGAAATGATTGCGTATCCAAGCAGAAAGTGCAACAGAATTACACAGATTGTATCCGAGACTGAAGGTTGTTCTCTGCGCTGATCTCTCGCGGCGTCATACGTGACTGATCAATGCTCAGTGTTGTTGTTTTTCAGTTTTTAAACAGGAAAATACTAAATGTTTGCTACAGTACAAGACTAAAGAGAAGATGTCATGCATGAAACATAATCTATGAGGCCTCTAGCCATAGATTCCAGACTCATGAGAATATTTCGAGACTATCGATCGCCTCGCAGGGAAACTAATCAGAGTCCTGGCTTTGATATCCGCCGCATTACCTGTAACTTTAACCGTACGCAGGACGCGCGGAGCCTACCGTATCAGGAAATGAGTTGAGTCAGATAACTGTCCTGAGATCAGTCTCACTGAGCCTGCAAACGGAGCAACCGAGAGTTAATACCGCAGATCTCACGTCACGAGGAACTAATGGATAACTCCAGGTGTTATAGACCTTCCTGTGTTCTGTACTGTTTATAAATGAGCCATAAATAAGCAATCCTGGATTTGTGTTATTGGAAAGGCAGGAATTATTGTGGACAGTTCCTCTACGGTTAATTTAACACACACAGCTCTCTCATTAATGCTGTGCACGCCAACCCGGATTCACACGGCATTTATTAACTAGCCAGAAAAAGCATTTAGTTTTTTTAGGGCATTAAGTGCTTGTTTGCCTAGAAACGGGAGCACAGAAGCTGATATGTAGTGTGTTATTAGTGTGTAATGCTCACTGGAGGTGAACCACGACAACAACAATGCTTTCAATGGATAACTATCTGTTGGGAATGGGATTCTACCATAAATATAAAATATCTACCATACTCTTATTATTTCTGCTGATTAAAGGATCTACTGTATGAGTGTTTCTCAACTGGCTGGTTTTGAGTGGGTCGTCGAGTAGTAAAAAAACAACTACAACAAACATAATTCTGCATGATTTACAAATTCGACACTTCCAGGGCTTGACATTAACACCCGCCAACCTGCCAAATGTGTGTGTATTTCAGCAGTGGTGTGTAACACTCCTATAGCCACTTTGTTGAGTTGAATTGTATACATGATATACATTTTTCAATTGTAGTCTTTTAAAAAAGCATCCGAAGTAATAAACTAAGTGCAATGTCAAAAACATAGGATTGTTTGATACATATCGATACTGAAATATCTGAAATGCTTCCAATACTCATTTTCCTCAGACTAGATACACTATACTTTCTCTCTCTCTCTCTCTCTCATCTCTCCGGCAGCGAGTGACACACAAACCCGTCTCTCCTCACTCACTCGTTTCGTTTGCTCCGGATGAATATTGTTGCTGTTACAGTGTTTGGATTTCGGCCTGGGATTGCACATATTGGACATATTTTTACTCATTCCTGCAGAGTTTGTGCTCATAAAGCTGCCTACATCGATGTCAAAATTGTGGCCAGTGAAAATAGTGGGTTGGAAAACCATTAGCTATTGGCTGGTGAGCATAAAAGTTAATGTACAGCTGAGACTTTTATTTTGAAAGACAGTGAAAGCTGTTGACTCTTCTGCAGACGCAGTTTTAGAAAAGTGTTCCTGAGAAAAGCGTGTTGTCCCGATCCAGGATCTGTGGTCAGATGACATGATGTCAATGTCATTATTCTAACGCTAGTTTCACAACTTGTTACAAATAAAAAGTCTCTCCCCTCAGGAAAACGAACTCTACTGTCCTGTCAGACGTTATGCTGGCCAGTGTGCAGTATGATGTACTTTCTATTCGGGAACAAATCCAATTATTAATCCGTGCTCAAACGCGTGGCTTTCCTGCTAAGCTTATTTTTGCTCTACTAATGATGATTTAGTGCTGTGTTTCCCGCTAATGCCGCCGAGTCAGTGCACGTTTATTTGAATCATGTGACTCAGTGCTGCTGTTATCAGAACATATTTGGTCTATTTCTGCTTATAGGCTTTGATACAATTAGTGTGAGAAATGAGAAATGAAACTGAGCTACGCTGCAGATATTCCACTAATTAATGGCATTGAGTCTAATCGGTTGATTCTGCAGTTTAATGCGACAGAAAAACACAATGTGGAAAGACTATTTTAAAGCAAAAATGAAAACCGCTCACTCTCATGTGTTTCCAAACCCATATGCTGTTGTTGTTTTGACAGGAATTGTCATTTTCTGCTGCACTATTCTCTTTTAGAATCATCCACAGCTGTCGTGTTCCACTAATTAAAGTTTGGTTAACGCACAGGCTGATTTGGCAAACGTTCAGGAGACTGAAACACACTCCCACACACTACTACATTTAAAATATTCAAGGTTAGCGGATTCTCGTTCCTGTGCTGTTGATAGTACACATCCAGCCACATCTGAACTGCATAATTACTCTAATAAAACGGGTTGTCATAACAACACAAGATCACTAATGGATCATATCATTTCAGATTTTCTGCACTCCAGAGACAGAAATACTCACTGAACAAATCAAGTCTGATGATTGAGTCTTGATTCATTTGTGGAACTACAGAAATCCATTATTGTCTCTCTCATCTTCAGATCTTGTTCCATTTTTATCTTTTAATTTGTATATTTCTGTGATGCTTCTTTGCTTCTGAACTCCTCTAATCTATCTTTAATTCTGCACTTTTCCAGGATCAGTCATTCTCTCTTTTTATCTCAAAGTTATCAAGTTTTGAAAGCACTTTTGAGAGAGTTTTTCCTGATTTGACTGACATTGGTTTCTCTGTTCAGTCCAACCTCATAACGATGCTTTTATATGTAGTTATTACTGTTTTACCAATTGTAAAATATAACGATTAACTGTTATATCCCAGAGAAGCATGAGCTGATAACATGTATATACCTTTGAATGAAGTGCAAGTCACTTTGGATAAAACCATCTGCATTAATGTAAATGTGAATGAAATATTATAGGAAAGCAGTGATTTTGTGCAGTGCAGTAATTTCAATTAAACAAACCCGTGTTCAATATTTACAGTTAATAATCAGAATAAATGATAACACTTTACAATAAGTTTTGGTTTGTTAACATTACTAGTTAACATGAACTAACAATGACCAATACTTCTACAGCATTTACTAATCTTAATAAATGTTCATTTCCACATTTACTGATTTAAAGATCAAAAGCTGTTTACATCAGTTGATGCTCAATTTTGTTAGTTAGTTAACCTGTTTATAGTTTAGTTTAGTTAATTAGTTCCCCTGTTTATATTTTAGTTTATTTTAGTTAGTTAGTTAAATTAGTTGACCTGTTTGTAGTTTAGTTAGTTATTTAGTTAGTTGATTAGTTAACATGTTTAGTTTAGTTAGTTAGTTAGTTAACCTGTTTATAGTTTAGTTTATTTATTTATTTAGTTAGTTAACATGTTTATAGTTTAGTTAGTTAGTTTGTTTATGTTTAGAGTTTAGTTTAGCTTAGCTTAGTTTAGTTTAGTTAGGTAGTTAAATAAGTTGACCTGTTTAAAGTTTAGTCAGTTAGTTAATTAGTTAACCTGTTTATAATTCAGTTAGTTAGTTAGTTAGTAAGTTAGTTAGTTAGTTAGTTAGTTAGTTAGTTAATTAGTTAATTAGTTAGTTGGCTAGTTGGTTGGTTGGTTGATTAGTTTAATTAGTTGACCTGTTTATACTTTAGTCAGTTAGTTATAATTCAGTGAGTGAGTGAGTGAGTGAGTTAGTTGCTTAGTTAAATTAGCTAACCTGTTTTGTCAGTTATTTAGTTAACATGTTTATAGTTTATTTTATTTATTTAGTTGATTAGTTAACCTGTTTATAGTTTAGTCAGTTAACCAGTTAGTTAGTTAGTTAGTTAGTTAGTTAGTTAGGGATAAAACAACTGTAGACTACTTATGGTTGTTAAGTAACATCGCCAGGGCATACAGTGTTAGGTGGTTTCTATGGCATTGCTAGGTAGTTGCTATGGTTTCCTGAGTGGTTGCTAGGTGATTAGGAGCTATGAGTTATAAAGGCTCTGATGTTTCATCACTGTGGATGGTTAATGAGTGGAGGTGGTCATTGATGTTCAGGTTACGGCTGGTTCTCTTCCCGTACGGCCTGTTATCTCTGCAATGTCCCACAACCCCCTGCAGATTTCCCAGCATGCCCTGCTCCTGATGCTATCATTTTTCTGTGCTGTGCTGGGAACTCGGGGTCTTAGTTGCAATCTCTCTCTCTCTAATGGGTATAAGAGACAGTGACGGGTAAACTGGCACAGCCCTCACAGTGAGAGTGTGTTCATCTGTTCTTCAAGGCTGCATCTCTCATTGTGTGGGGTTTGTTTGAGGAATAATTGTTGTTGTAGATCACGGTAATCCTGCGGCCCGTGTTCACGTGAGGATCGGCGCTGCCGAACACACGGTGTTGTTTACCCGTGCAGACACAGACCAGCTCTGTGTTATTGATCTCTGGAGGCTGTAGTGGGAAAGATGAGGGATCATTCCAGGGAGGATTACGGAGCGCTGCTCGTCTCCAGTCCTCCTCGATCGGCTTCATCTCAAGTGCTCTCGTCAAACACCAACACACTCATGATGACGCTTCAATCCGCTTTCACTGGACGCAAACCAACACTCAGATATTCAGATCATCACTCTGTGTTCCACATAGAGGAGTTCATAGAGGACTTCCATATTGTCGGATCTGAGACGTATGAATTTTGCATACATTGCTTACATCCAAGGGTGGGAAAAATAGCTTTTAATATTGATAATAATAAATATAATAGTTATTTTTATCATTATTATTATTGTTGTCATCATTGTTGAATTCTTGACATTTAATTTTACAGTAAAATTTTACAGTACAGTATTATTGCAATAGTAATATAAATGAATAACTATAATAAAATGTAAATAATAATAATATTATTGAATAATACTAATTATCATTATTATTATGGCAATTATTCTTGTTATTAAATAACTTTTTATTTTACAGTACAGCTGTATTATTGCACCTGTCATCTATAATATTGTTTTAGTCCTTGGCTGATCAGATTCATGAGCTTGTGATAAACATGAGTGTGAGTAAACGGGCAGACGTGCAGTTTGTGGACAGCCTCAGAGAGGAGAAAGAGATGTGCTTTATGATCTGGAGAGCATGTTTGTGAAGGTTTCTATCATGTAAGTCTTCCGTCACACCTCATGATTTCCCGTTTTTATTGATGCCTGATGATCTCTTGGTCCGGTCGGGATAAATAATCAGAAGCGGCTGTGCTTCACTGCTCTTCCTCTATTGTCTGCTTTCAATTTACACTTGAATGGCGATGGATATTAAGCTTTTAATTTAAGAGGGGCAGCGCAAGGTCAACTTTCAGCTCTGCAAAGATGAAATTCATAAATTCATTGAGATTTGGCAGGTCTCGTGGTCTGTGAGCTTCACATGGAGTTGACCGCAGATATTTCAGTCTCTTTTTGTCATTCTAAGTGAAACAGGGCGTTGGGACGGGACACATGAAGGACTCGTCCACTATTTAAACACTCTATAGCCTTTAGTTTACATCACAACATTGACTACACGCTGTTGGAGTAAATATTTAATTACATTATAGTCATTTTATTCTTAAAGACTTCTTAAAAAATGAAATGGACTTTATTTTATTTATTATTATTATTATTATTATATTTTTGTATTGTTTAAATCTATTTTATATTGTTATGATATTTACATTTTTAATTATTTATTACAATATTTAGTATATTTCTATTATATTATACGTAGTTCTTTTTTGTACATTTATTTTTATTTGTGTATTTATTATTTGTATTATCTGTTAAATATAAATATTTTTAAAATATGTTGTATCTATGTAGGCTATTATTACAGTGAATTCCAAATACTGTGTAATATAATAGTGTTTAAAAAGAATGAAATGAAATTAACTTTATTTTGTCTGACTTTTGTCTGCTTTTTCAGTATAGTGTTGGCTGTGCTGGATGTGTGTAAGCTGTTCATCAGTGTGACGTCCGCGGTCAGCGTAGTGTGAAAGACACGAGATGTTTTTCACATTTTTAATCATCTTTTCCTCAGCAGTTCTATATGAACATCGCCAGCTCAATGTTTGCTTCCAAAACCAGAATAAGAGATTCAGCAAGACTTTGTGAATTAGCAGGAGAACACAGATGGCGTTAAATCAGTGTGCGAGTGTGTGGCGCGTGGAGATGTGTTTTGCAGGTAATTGGTTTTGTGGAAGCGACAGCAGGGGTGTTGTGTGTGTCTGCGCTTGAAAAACAGTGCTTGGTGATTTATACTCTCAAAGCACAAAATAGCACCATAAAAGTATCATAACAGTAGCATAACTTGTACACTATACTCTTCTGAAATCATACGATAATTGATGTGAGGAACAGACTCACATTTAAAGTCGTTATTCACTGAAGTGTTTCATTTTTAGTGCACTGTTCCTTTAAAACAAGTGGTGTCATTTTAACAGGACATGTTTTCCGGCTTCAGTTGGTAATGTTGGAAACCAGTCGAGCTGAACTCTCAGCAGATGTGCTCGTACGCTCGTCCTGATACGCGACAATACGTCACACATCAGAAAACCACTTCCATCTGTGTCTGAACAAGTTCACTTCCAGAATGCAGTGCATGAAGCCATAAATGGTCATGTGCATAACTACTACTCACCCATTTATTTGATCAAAAATATAGTATAAACAGTGAAATATTATTACCATTTAAATAACTGTTTTCTTTGTGAATATAATGTAAAGTGTAATTGTTGGATGGCTTGATGTCTTACTTTTTAGTACGTAGAAGCCTGAAAGCTTCAATCTTGATGGAAATAATCGTGGCTCCTGATGCTAGTAATCGTGCAACTGCATTTATTCACTCAAAATTGATTGTTTTTCCTGAAACATCTTTAAAATTCAATGGTTTAACGCTTAACACCCCCTGCTCAGAGGACCTGTTGTGTTCAAAAGTAAAGTTTTAATTTAACCATTTAATCACTTACACCATTCTCCTCACTGTTTGCATGTGTGTAATCACGCTTCCCAGTTCACTGGTTCAGAAGATAAATTAGTGCTGTCAGCGGAAAACAGCAGAAATAAAGACCACAGGAGGCTCTCTCTCTCTCCTCTCTCTCTCTCTCTCTCTATCTCTCTCTCTCTCTCTCTCTCTCTTACTCTCTCTCTCTCTCTCTCTATCTTCTCTCTCTCTCTCTCTCTCTCTCTCTCTCTATATCTCTCCTCTCTCTCTCTCTCTCTATCTCTCTCTATCTCTCTCTCTCTCGGGCTGACATTTGCCTACACTGGATGTGAGCGTCGCGTTTAAAAGCATACAGAATCCATTATAATGACTGACGCTGTCTACACTGATACAGATGTGTGTTCAGATTATAATGACTGACACTGATACAGTATACAGATGTGTGTTCAGATTATAATGACTGACGCTGATACACTGATACAGTATACAGATGTGTGTTCAGATTATAATGACTGAGGCTGTCTACACTGATACAGTATATCAGATGTGTGTTCAGATTATAATGACTGATGCTGATACACTGATACAGTATACAGATGTGTGTTCAGATTATAATGACTGATGCTGATACACTGATACAGTATACAGATGTGTGTTTCAGATTATAATGACTGGCGCTGATACACTGATACAGTATACAGATGTGCGTTCAGATTATAATGACTGACGCTGTCTACACTGATACAGTATACAGATGTGTGTTCAGATTATAATGACTGACACTGTCTACACTGATACAGTATACAGATGTGTGTTCAGATTATAATGACTGACACTGTCTACACTGATACAGTATACAGATGTGTGTTCAGATTATAATGACTGACGCTGTCTACAGTGATACAGTATACAGATGTGTGTTCAGATTATAATGACTGACCGCTGATACACTGATACAGTATACAGATGTGCGTTCAGATTATAATGACTGACACTGTCTACACTGATACAGTATACAGATGTGTGTTCAGATTATAATGACTGACGCTGATACACTGATACAGTATACAGATGTGCGTTCAGATTATAATGACTGACGCTGATACACTGATACAGTATACAGATGTGTGTTCAGATTATAATGACTGACGCTGATACACTGATACAGTATACAGATGTGTGTTCAGATTATAATGACTGACGCTGTCTACAGTGATACAGTATACAGATGTGTGTTTCAGATTATAATGACTGACGCTGATACACTGATACAGTATACAGATGTGCGTTCAGATTATAATGACTGACACTGTCTACACTGATACAGTATGCAGATGTGTGTGTTCAGATTATAATGACTGACGCTGATACACTGATACAGTATACAGATGTGTGTTCAGATTATAATGACTGATGCTGTCTACACTGATACAGTATACAGATGTGTGTTCAGATTATAATGATTGACGCTGTCTACACTGATACAGTATACAGATGTGTGATCAGATTATAATGACTGACGCTGTCTACACTGATACAGTATACAGATGTGTGATCAGATTATAATGACTGACGCTGTCTACACTGATACAGTATACAGATGTGTGATCAGATTATAATGACTGACGCTGTCTACACTGATACAGTATACAGATGTGTGATCAGATTATAATGACTGACGCTGTCTACACTGATTCAGTATACAGATGTGTGTTCAGATTATAATGACTGAGGCTGTCTACACTGATACAGTATACAGATGTGTGTTCAGATTATAATGACTGAGGCTGTCTACACTGATACAGTATACAGATGTGTGTTCAGATTATAATGACTGAGGCTGTCTACACTGATACAGTATACAGATGTGTGTTCAGATTATAATGACTGAGGCTGTCTACACTGATACAGTATACAGATGTGTGTTCAGATTATAATGACTGAGGCTGTCTACACTGATACAGTTATACAGATGTGTGTTCAGATTTATAATGACTGACGCTGTCTACACTGATACAGTATACAGATTGTGTGATCAGATTATAATGACTGACGCTGTCTACACTGATACAGTATACAGATGTGTGATCAGATTATAATGACTGACGCTGTCTACACTGATTCAGTATACAGATGTGTGTTCAGATTATAATGACTGAGGCTGTCTACACTGATACAGTATACAGATGTGTGTTCAGATTATAATGACTGAGGCTGTCTACACTGATACAGTATACAGATGTGTGTTCAGATTATAATGACTGAGGCTGTCTACACTGATACAGTATACAGATGTGTGTTCAGATTATAATGACTGAGGCTGTCTACACTGATACAGTATACAGATGTGTGTTCAGATTATAATGACTGAGGCTGTCTACACTGATACAGTATACAGATGTGTGTTCAGATTATAATGACTGATGCTGTCTACAGTGATACAGTATACAGATGTGTGTTCAGATTATAATGACTGATGCTGATACACTGATACAGTATACAGATGTGTGTTCAGATTATAATGACTGACGCTGATACACTGATTCAGTATACAGATGTGCGTTCAGATTATAATGACAGACGCTGTCTACACTGATACAGTATACAGATGTGTGTTCAGATTATAATGACTGACGCTGATACACTGATACAGTATACAGATGTGTGATCAGATTATAATGACTGACGCTGTCTACACTGATTCAGTATACAGATGTGTGTTCAGATTATAATGACTGAGGCTGTCTACACTGATACAGTATACAGATGTGTGTTCAGATTATAATGACTGATGCTGTCTACACTGATACAGTATCCAGATGTGTGTTCAGATTATAATGACTGACGCTGATACACTGATACAGTATACAGATGTGTGTTCAGTTTATAATGACTGATGCTGATACACTGATACAGTATACAGATGTGTGTTCAGATTATAATGACTGACACTGTCTACACTGATACAGTATACAGATGTGTGTTCAGATTATAATGACTGACGCTGATACACTGATACAGTATACAGATGTGTGTTCAGATTATAATGGACTGACACTGTCTACACTGATACAGTATACAGATGTGTGTTCAGGTTATAATGACTGATGCTGTCTACACTGATACAGTATACAGATGTGTGTTCAGATTATAATGACTGACACTGTCTACACTGATACAGTATACAGATGTGTGTTCGGATTATAATGACTGATGCTGATACACTGATACAGTATACAGATGTGTGTTCAGATTATAATGACTGACACTGTCTACACTGATACAGTATACAGATGTGGTGTTCAGGTTATAATGACTGATGCTGTCTACACTGATACAGTATACAGATGTGTGTTCAGATTATAATGACTGACACTGTCTACACTGATACAGTATACAGATGTGTGTTCAGATTATAATGACTGATGCTGGTCTACACTGATACAGTATACAGATGTGTGTTCAGATTATAATGACTGACGCTGTCTACACTGATACAGTATACAGATGTGTGTTCAGATTATAATGACTGATGCTGATGACACTGATACAGTATACAGATGTGTGTTCAGATTATAATGACTGACACTTATACAGTATACAGATGTGTGTTCAGATTATAATGACTGACGCTGATACAGTATACAGATGTGTGTTTCAGATTATAATGACTGACGCTGTCTACACTGATACAGTATACAGATGTGTGTTCAGATTATAATGACTGATGCTGATACACTGATACAGTATACAGATGTGTGTTCAGATTAATAATGACTGACACTTATACCAGTATACAGATGTGTGTTCAGATTATAATGACTGACACTGATACAGTATACAGATGTGTGTTCAGATTATAATGACTGGACACTTATACAGTATACAGATGTGTGTTCAGATTATAATGACTGACACTGATACAGTATACAGATGTTGTGTTCAGATTATAATGACTGACGCTGATACACTGATACAGTATACAGATGTGCGTTCAGATTATAATGACTGACGCTGTCTACACTGATACAGTATACAGATGTGTGTTCAGATTATAATGACTGATGCTGTCTACCCTGATACAGTATACAGATGTGCGTTCAGATTATAATGACTGACGCTGATACACTGATACAGTATACAGATGTGCGTTCAGATTATAATGACTGACGCTGTCTACACTGATACAGTATACAGATGTGTGTTCAGATTATAATGACTGACGCTGTCTACACTGATACAGTATACAGATGTGTGTTTCAGATTATAATGACTGAGGCTGTCTACACTGATACAGTATACAGATGTGTGTTCAGATTATAATGACTGAGGCTGTCTACACTGATACAGTATACAGATGTGTGTTCAGATTATAATGACTGATGCTGGGTCTACACTGATACAGTATCCAGATGTGTGTTCAGATTATAATGACTGACGCTGATACACTGATACAGTATACAGATGTGTGTTCAGATTATAATGACTGATGCTGATACACTGATACAGTATACAGATGTGTGTTCAGATTATAATGACTGACACTGTCTACACTGATACAGTATACAGATGTGTGTTCAGATTATAATGACTGACGCTGATACACTGATACAGTATACAGATGTGTGTTCAGATTATAATGACTGACACTGTCTACACTGATACAGTATACAGATGTGTGTTCAGGTTATAATGACTGATGCTGGTCTACACTGATACAGTATACAGATGTGTGTTCAGATTATAATGACTGACACTGTCTACACTGATACAGTATACAGATGTGTGTTCGGATTATAATGACTGATGCTGATACACTGATACAGTATACAGATGTGTGTTCAGATTATAATGACTGACACTGTCTACACTGATACAGTATACAGATGTGTGTTCAGGTTATAATGACTGATGCTGTCTACACTGATACAGTATACAGATGTGTGTTCAGATTATAATGACTGACACTGTCTACACTGATACAGTATACAGATGTGTGTTCAGATTATAATGACTGATGCTGTCTACACTGATACAGTATACAGATGTGTGTTCAGATTATAATGACTGACGCTGTCTACACTGATACAGTATACAGATGTGTGTTCAGATTATAATGACTGATGCTGATACACTGATACAGTATACAGATGTGTGTTCAGATTATAATGACTGACACTTATACAGTATACAGATGTGTGTTCAGATTATAATGACTGACGCTGATACAGTATACAGATGTGTGTTCAGATTATAATGACTGACGCTGTCTACACTGATACAGTATACAGATGTGTGTTCAGATTATAATGACTGATGCTGATACACTGATACAGTATACAGATGTGTGTTCAGATTATAATGACTGACACTTATACAGTATACAGATGTGTGTTCAGATTATAATGACTGACACTGATACAGTATACAGATGTGTGTTCAGATTATAATGACTGACACTTATACAGTATACAGATGTGTGTTCAGATTATAATGACTGACACTGATACAGTATACAGATGTGTGTTCAGATTATAATGACTGACGCTGATACACTGATACAGTATACAGATGTGCGTTTCAGATTATAATGACTGACGCTGTCTACACTGATACAGTATACAGATGTGTGTTCAGATTATAATGACTGATGCTGTCTACCCTGATACAGTATACAGATGTGCGTTCAGATTATAATGACTGACGCTGATACACTGATACAGTATACAGATGTGCGTTCAGATTATAATGACTGACGCTGTCTACACTGATACAGTATACAGATGTGTGTTCAGATTATAATGACTGACGCTGTCTACACTGATACAGTATACAGATGTGTGTTCAGATTATAATGACTGAGGCTGTCTACACTGATACAGTATACAGATGTGTGTTCAGATTATAATGACTGAGGCTGTCTACACTGATACAGTATACAGATGTGTGTTCAGATTATAATGACTGATGCTGATACACTGATACAGTATACAGATGTGTGTTCAGATTATAATGACTGACACTTATACAGTATACCAGATGTGTGTTCAGATTATAATGACTGATGCTGTCTACAGTGATACAGTATACAGATGTGTTCAGATTATAATGACTGATGCTGTCTACACTGATACAGTATACAGATGTGTGTTCAGATTATAATGACTGATGCTGTCTACACTGATACAGTATACAGATGTGTGTTCAGATTATAATGACTGATGCTGTCTACACTGATACAGTATACAGATGTGTGTTCAGATTATAATGACTGACACTGATACAATATACAGATGTGTGTTCAGATTATCATGACTGACACTGATACACTGATACAGATGTGTGTTCAGATTATAATGACTGATGCTGTCTACACTGATACAGTATACAGATGTTTGTTCAGATTAGCATGACTGACACTGATACACTGATACAGATGTGTGTTCAGATTATAATGACTGATGCTGTCTACACTGATACAGTATACAGAGTGTGTGTTCAGATTATAATGACTGACGCTGTCTACACTGATACAGTATACAGATGTGTGTTCAGATTATAATGACTGACGCTGTCTACAGTGATACAGTATACAGATGTGTGTTCAGATTATAATGACTGACGCTGTCTACACTGATACAGTATACAGATGTGTGTTCAGATTATAATGACTGACGCTGTCTACACTGATACAGTATACAGATGTGTGTTCAGATTATAATGACTGATGCTGTCTACAGTGATACAGTATACAGATGTGTGTTCAGATTATAATGACTGACGCTGATACACTGATACAGTATACAGATGTGTGTTCAGATTATAATGGCTGACACTGATACACTGATACAGTATACAGACGTGTGTTCAGATTATAATGACTGACGCTGATACACTGATACAGTATACAGATGTGTGTTCAGATTATAATGACTGACGCTGTCTACACTGATACAGTATACAGATGTGTGTTCAGATTATAATGACTGACGCTGTCTACACTGATACAGTATACAGATGTGTGTTCAGATTATAATGACTGACGCTGTCTACACTGATACAGTATACAGATGTGTGTTCAGATTATAATGACTGTTGCTGTCTACAGTGATACAGTATACAGATGTGTGTTCAGATTATAATGACTGACGCGGTCTACACTGATACAGTATACAGATGTGTGATCAGATTATAATGACTGACGCTGTCTACACTGATACAGTATACAGATGTGTGATCAGATTATAATGACTGACGCTGTCTACACTGATTCAGTATACAGATGTGTGTTCAGATTATAATGACTGACGCGGTCTACACTGATACAGTATACAGATGTGTGATCAGATTATAATGACTGACGCTGTCTACACTGATACAGTATACAGATGTGTGATCAGATTATAATGACTGATGCTGTCTACACTGATACAGTATACAGATGTGTGTTCAGATTATAATGACTGAGGCTGTCTACACTGATACAGTATACAGATGTGTGTTCAGATTATAATGACTGACGCTGTCTACACTGATACAGTATACAGATGTGTGTTCAGATTATAATGACTGATGCTGATACACTGATACAGTATACAGATGTGTGTTCAGATTATAATGACTGACGCTGATACACTGATACAGTATACAGATGTGCGTTCAGATTATAATGACGGACTCTGTGTGAAAGATGTGAAAGAAAGCGTGCATTACTAAAGTTGATCTTCATGGAGGTGCCAGATCACGTTTGTGAGAACTGATTGTGGCGGGTTTTACAGCAGATTCACAAGTTTATATAAATAGTGGCGTTGTGCTTGAGGTAAAGCAGATGTTTATAATCTTCGAGATTGAGCACAAACTCTTCCAAACCTTCATACAGCTTGTGTGTTGAATCACAGTATGAATCAGAAACTCTAAACTTGAATCCTCGTGGTAAAGAAGCAACAGAATGGCTTGTTTTATTCTGGCAACTGGAGAATGGACTGTCAAGGTAACTTACGACTGTTTTTGGTGCTAACAACTTTAATAATATTACAAGTGGACTTCAGGGGGAAAGAGTAAAATGCCAATGAAAGGTGTGATGTGAGCCGTTTAAGGAGGTATTAATGTGTATTAACCATCGCTTTTCTTTAACTGCATGATTGTTCTCGTTTTTAAGGGCCATTGGTTTTACAGCTCTTTCATGTCTTTAAATCATCACAGACTTCAGAGGCCAGATATTCAACAGGCTTTCCCACTTTTGGACACTTAACATTGAATACACTTTTACTATGCTTTAGAAACGAGAGGAATGAAAAATGACTAAGTTGGCGCCCTTCGTCGTCATTGAAGACTTGTCAAGCGCTTGCTGTGATTTCTGTTTGGCCTTCAGAGATGCCGGTGTTTCGGGGGACGTCGGTTTGAAGGTCATGGTGTCTTGATTTCGCCGGCCGCCTGCGGTCTGTGTCTGATTCTAGACCCATAGGTCAGGATTTGCAGTACTTCTCAGTGTGCAGACAAGCAAGACGGGTTAGTTTGTGTTGTTAAATGAGCGTTTTTTCAGGGTCTGCTTGGCCTATTAGAGGCAAAACTCGATTACGGACGAATTGCATCAGTGCCACATTTAGATGTAAACTTTAAGCGTCTGTGTTGGCGTGATTAATTAGTGATTTTGTTGGCGGTGGAGAGTGTTTTTGTTACGCTGCGATATAATTGATGCTATTTGGATGTTGTTTCTTCAGAAATCATTCTAATATGATGATTTGCTGCTCAAGAAACATTTCTGATTATGTTGAAAACCATGATGCTTTTTATTTTTCGGGATTCTTTGATGAATAGAAAGTTCAGAAGAACAGCATTTATTTGAAATAATTTTTTTTTTAAATATTATTTATAAACGTCTTTACTTACTTTGATTGCTCTCTAAAAGCAATGATTTTTTTTTTAAAGAGAAAAGTTTTGAACGGGACAGCTTAAGGATAAAGGGGAATCACTCACATTTTTCTAATTTTGTTTTTTGCATAAATAATGCATAAAATGCTGGCCCAGCAACAGGGTTAATAAAGCGAACCCGCAGCGTACAGAAACGATGAACAAAAGAGATTTGAGGCTGAATAAACTGCTGAGCGAGTCAAAACCTCAGTTCTCTTCACTGCACCGAATGTAGTCGCTCGTGTTTTATTCTCCAACGTATCATAAACTGAGAGAATTGGCTTTATGTCTTATGTGAGTGTGATGATGTTTGGAGTCCATTACAGGACATGATGGTCTGAACACCTGCTGTCAGAAAATATGAATGATAGAAACCCAAAAAGAGCCACGTCTCTTCTGTCTGCTCTCTCTCTCTCTGAGCTCGTATTTCTCCGGTGGTGAAATGAAAGGTTATAAATAATTCAGACTCTGCTCATTTGCCGTCTCTGCCGCTGAATTTGTTCTGTTTTCATATTACTGCAAACTGACTCTCTCAAAATGGCCGCTGATGCACGAGAGAGAGAGAAAGACAGAGAGCATCTCCTCCTCGCTAATGTTTACCATCTCTGCTTTCTTCCCGACCGCATCCGGCGCGCGCCTGCGACGCTAAAAACAACCTGTTGGGGAAGAAGAGAGAGAAACCAATGTGGATTATTGTCACAGTATGCAAATCTGACAGTAGAGAGGGATCGATGTGCTCTGCTTTTGTGAGGTGTAGACCTGCTCAGCATAATTCATACTTTATCTATTCTATATAGTATGTGAGATTTGATCAGTGCATCACAAATCATAGTTAGTGTGAGTGGCAGTTTATCAACGGTTTTGACATTATCAATCATTAACTGTTTTGAATGCCATAGTTTTCAAAATGTATTAAGCTAAAAGTTATAGGTGGAATTCCTGCACCAATCAGATCTGCTTGCCAAACAGATGGCCCGCCCCCCAAACTAACGTCATTGGCTGAGTCAGAAGTTGACCTATATTGACAGGCCACTCAAACTGACAGATCAATGTTTCGCTGTTTATGCTGTTCAGGAGTTTGTTGCCATTTATCTTCTTATTGTGGCTAAATGTTCATCAATGTATCTAATCTGACAAAATTGCTAATTGTTGGTGTAGTTACTGCATTTTCAGAATAGAGTATTATATAGCTGCTCTGTTCACACTGCATTGTGGGATTTTGTGATGGTGGAATACCCATAAGCCCTTGCGCTTGATTAATTTAATTATGCATGCTAGGGCAATACATGAGGGATTCACGGAGACATGCACAAAAGTTGTCCGCATTAATGGAGGTTTTAGCGCTATTTAGTGCTGTTGGTAAGTCTTTGTTGTGTTTGAAGTCACCGTTATGGTAATTAGTGTTCCCTTCGGCTGGAACCTTATTGACTTATTAATTAGTTTCCTCCCAACCAGTGTAATACTGTTACAGTCGCGTATGACAGGTCGGATCATAATGTGAGATCACTGATTAGAAGTTTGCCGTTTGGGTTTGTTTTGAGCAGAAGTGTTTTATGTTCTAGATTCACATTTCCAAGTTCATCAGTGTATCTAATCTGAAAAAAAATAAATAAATAATTGGCTAGTTGTTGGTGTGTTAATACATTTTGCTTTTTCAGGATAGTGAATACTATAGAATGAACTTAGGTTTGGGATCAGTAAGATTTTTCTCTTCTGCTCACCAAGGCTGCATTTATTTGATCAAAATTGCAGTAAAAATAGTTAAATATTATTACAATGTAACACAGCAGTTTTCTATGTGAATATATAGTAAAGTGTAATTTATTCCTGTGATCAAAGCTGGATTTTCAGCATCATTACTCCAGTCTTCAGTGTCACATGATCCTTCAGAAATCAGTATAATATGATGATCTGCAACTTTTCTGATTATTATCAATGTTCAAAACAGTTCATATTTTTTTGTGGAAACCATGATAAATTTTATTTTTAGGATTATTTGATGAATAGGAAGTTTTAAAAAAACACAGCATTTATTTGAATTAGAAATCTTTCTGTCACTTTTGATCAAATTAATGCATCCTTGCTGAATAAAAGTAATTTCTTTCAAGCATGAACACTATTTAAGTATGCATGTTGTATTTTTAGGAGTGTGTGTCTATGTTTTAATATCTTCTTATGGAGAGGTGCATGGAAACAAACGCCCTCTTGCACTTTGCCAGTTTGATGCTAATGGCAGCATGGTAAACATGTGCATGAAGCACTATCCAGGTCACATGGTGTGTATGCGGTTGTTTCTACATTTAGCCGTAACGGGATGCAGAATATCCCACAATGCCTTCGGAGAGGTATCATAGCCCTCGACTCAGTTTTGACTTTTTTCCTCCCATCTGAAGTGCGTCAAACAATTGCTTCCCGCATCCAACACGATGTTTTGAAGAGCGACAAAGTGAATATTTAAAAGAGCTCTTCTTTAACATTTCATCACAGGAGGCGCTCCGGGTTTGTGAAGGTGACATATTCCTCTGCAGCAGCTGCGATGCATAATGGATCGGTCCCCGGTGCCGAGCGGAGCGTGTACAGATGTTTAAGCAGTCCTGCAGGACTTCCTCCGTGCTTCAAGAGGCCGTATTTCTGCCAGAGAGGACAGGCGCCCGCAGCCCGCAGCCGTTTGCCTGTTTGCCACGTGAAACTGGGAGTTATTAATGAGACGGGGCGACACAGACACATCGATCCTGCGAGAGCGAGAATGTAGGTGGGCGTACAGTATCTACAGGATCTAATTTTATCGCAGCTTTAATATTAGATGTTCTCTTCTCCCAGAAACATAATCAGATTATTATTCTTTAGAGCTCTCGCTCTCGCCCTTCTTTTCTTCTCTAATTGACTAATTGTTGGCGCTCATCTTACTGGAAAACTCAACTGATCTGAATCTGAGGACACATGCATCCATATGAAAGACAAACCGCAAGTTAATCTTTTATAGAATATCAGAAGAGATCCCAACAGTGTCCCAAATTATACTGAATATAAGCTCAATATGTCAGAACAATGTCATCATGTTATTCATAATGTAGAACAGTTCTTAAAGTTAGCATGAAAGCGAAGTTTCGCTCATCTTTTCTTCCCTGTTGTGACGTATATCCGAGTGAAACGGCCTCTGGATCAATAGCAGATGTGGGCGGGGCCTGTGGTGAATTGATTGGATGGTTGTGGTTTGCTATTGGCTGATCTCATGTGATTGACAGGTTGCCCCGCCCTCATCATCAGAGAAGAGAAGAGATGAGGGGAAGTTATTCTGATTCAAGATTACCAGGAACACGAATTTAACACAATAATGATGTGCACGGATGAATCGTTTATAATAAATACTGCAATATTCCATTAAAAAAGCAAGAACGGTCCATTTTTATTATGCGACGTTGACGTAAGGGCAAATAGCTGCAAATACTGTCATGGTTGACATGTTTATAGCAGCTACCTGAATAATCACACATCTGGCTTCATTAACCAGCTTTCTGAAGGAAGCTCTCGCTCCACTGAGAACTGAGGTCTGTGCGTGTTAAATGTGAAACACGGGATGCACTTCCAATGCGTTGACAATCATGCGTAGTGTATGTTTCTGGCCTGAATCTCTGAGGAAAATGTGTAATGTCAAATGACATTACAAATGAATGAGTTTAATGCATAATGCACATGCTTAAAATACGCTTGTACAAGCTGATTTTTAGTGTCTAAAGAGAGGGAAATGATTTATAAACAAGACTGAGCCTCAGCTTTGCAGTAATGCGGGCGTTGAAGCGTTGCAGCCCGTGTGAGGAATCACCGCAGCACAAAAACTGTTTGGACTTTTAGAGTCTGAAGCCAGAGGGCTTAAAGAAGATGAGTGGAGAAAATACAGCACAGAACGAGGCCAGAATGAGCAAAACCTCTTCACACATCGCATGGAGAAACTTCTTCAGACTGGTTAGACAGAAATAACATCTACTGAAGTCAAGCAACTTTATTTTGTTGTGCCTTTTTGTACTAATGATCATAGAAGAAATACATTTTGTGTAGCATGTTTTCCTCTAAAGTGAATGTTAGTCAAGGTTTCCTGCACCAAAAATGTTCAAAACAGGTTTTTCAGAAACGGTTGTACTGGTACTTTTAGATGTAAGTGCTGTGTTCGATACAGTTGACCATGAGGTCCTGCTTTCTCGGCTAGAGCAAGTTGTGGGCATCATGGGAACTGCTCTAAGTTGGTTTCAGTCATACCTTAACAAAAGAAGCTTCTCAATCAGTATAGGAGGATGCCGTTCGGGTGTGGTCCCCTTGACTTGCGGGGTCCCCCAAGGCTCTATTTTGGGCCCTTTATTGTTTTCTCTCTATATGCTTCCTTTAGGCTCTATTTTGGACTATCGGACTAGTCCAAACTATCATCACTATGCAGACGATGCAAAACTTTATTTGCCCCTGAAGCACAAAAAATGGCTTAGTGCCATTCAGACTTTCTGATTTCAAAGCCTTGACGTCATTAAATTTTTTTAATCTAAATGAGAGTAAAACAGAGATCATCGTGTTTGGCTCTTCTGAAGTCCCAAACATTTCTCATTTAAATTCTGGTGTATTATCTTCTTCAGTTAAATCATGTGTAAAAAAAACTTGGGTGTCTTATTTTATAGTGCACTTAAAGGATTAGTTCACTTTTAAAATGAAAATTCTGTCATCATATACTCACCCTTAAGTTGTTTCAAACCTGTATGAATTTCTTTCCTCTGCTGAAATATTTAGAAGAATGTCAGTAACCAAACAGTTTTTGGTTCCCATTGACTTCCATAGTATATTTTTTTCCTACTATGGAAGTCAATGGGAACCAAAAACTTTTATTTTGGATGTAATTAATCGCGATTAGTTATTTCTTCTAGAATTGACTATTTCAACTCCCTGCATTTTTGGAATAAACAATTCTTCCTGATCTAGATTACAAACGGTCCAGAACGCGGTAACCGGCGTTCACAAACACGAACACATTACTCCTGTCTTCATGTCTTTACATTGGCTCCCAGTCCACTTTACAATAGATTTTAACGTGTTTCTGCTTGTTTTTAAATGTTGAAATGGCCTCGCCCCCTCTTACCTTTCTGACATGTTGTGTGAACACCATCCATTGAGAGTTTATTGTTAACTGTTCCGAAGTCGAAGTTCAAATCTAGGGGTGGTTGAGCTTCTGTGGTTGTTTTTAATTGTGCTTTATAAATAAATTGAGATGAGATTGTTTTTGCTGCTTTAAATGGGCCTTATGAAATCTCTTTTATTTTTCTGGGTAACATGATTTTTCTTCACTTGTATAGTCTTGTACTGTATGTGCAACTACATTTTTCAGCTAATGGTTATTTCCTGTGAGTCATACAGTAAAAGCATATTTCATAAAAAATGATGTCCTCATTGTTGATGTGCCAGATATGGTATTTCACGTAATTTCACAAGCTCTTTAAATGAGTGATTCACCAGCTGGAGAACACAATGTTTTTACTGTAGTTGTGATGTAATGTTGGTGTTAAACTCACAGCACACGCAGAGATAGAGTTTGTGTCTGGAAATATTAGCACTTATTTGAGACATTTGTACTCTAGAAAGTAATTTAGTTTAAATTAATTAATTACAAAGATTTGTTATTGAGCTTCTGATGCAAATTTGCCCCTAGTCTCTAGAATATGATTTCTAACTATTATTATTCAGTTATCACAAACAATCAGACATAGACTCTGATATATTCAGAATAGCCATCAATCTGTTTTTTCCAGTTTCTTAATCGTTTACATTTCTTACAAACAAATATCCTAAACACTGTTTAAGTGTGTGTGTGTGTGTGTGTGTGTGTGTGTGTGTACAAATTGTACAAATTGTGTGTGTGTGTGTGTGTGTGTGTGTGTGTGTGTGTGTGTGTGTGTGTGTGTGTGTGTGTGTGTGTGTGTGTGTGTGTGTGTGTGTGTGTGTGTGTGTGTGTGAGAGAAGGTGTGTAGGTTTACCAGCATTAAACTACATTAAGATACATTAGGAGTCTGAGTTAAGACCGGTTCAAGCATCGTGACTTCAGCATCACGGGAACATATCATAATCCTGTGGAGAGATTACACACATAATCTACAGGAAATTACAAAAGCATCTTTAGGGAATTAAGCAATTGTGAAGCGTAATCCTCAGCAGAAAATGCTCTTTACACGAACACTGTGGCTGATTTTCTTGAGCCAGCCTCAGTGTTTATCTTTCCAAACAGGATCTTTGTAAATCTGACATCCGTCCAAGAACAACTATGAGGATGAACCAAGATTTTGTGTCGTAATTTAGCCACTGCCAAACAGCAGAATCAAGCCACACACACACACACACACACACACACACACACATACACACACACACACTGCAGCCTTACGGTGGTTCACAGGGCTCAACCGTACGAACGGTTATAGATATGTGTGCGGAATACAATGTAGATTCCACAGGTCTTTAAATAGTCCGTTCTTTATCAAATGCAACTTTTATAATAGAAAAGTTTTAAATATCTTAAATGGAATAACAAACATTTAGTTATCATTTTAAGAAGTCTTAAATTTCTGGCTGGAAAAAAGGCATGGCGTTATGGCTTAATGTGATTATTGGCGATGATTTAATTAAATAAATATGAGCGCTGCATGTTCAACCGACTCGCGTACTGCGCATTTATGACAAACCATTGCTTATGACTTTGTTGATGAATTATGACAATATTTACCTTATGGATTTTGTATTGTAATATGTTTTAGATGGTTGTAAGAGTGCAAGTTTTAGCTCCCCTTGTGTTTGAATGAGCAGCTGGGAAGCCGTAAACACATTTAAAAATAAGAGTCCCGGTATATTTTGGGCTTGTTTATAATTAAAATTCCCACATTAAGCAGAACATATATTTTGTTCTGTTTATTATAGGTATTTCAATTAACAAAATAAATTGTATCTGTCGTATAATTTGATGTTTAGAATATACAAGATTCCATAATTATTTAAAATTTTCAATATATGAAATGTTATATACTAAATAATTTTGCTTGTAAAAGTCTCATTGTATACCTTTTTTAAGAAAAAAAACTAATTATTTAATACATTTTCATTGCACATTTCCAATTGCTTTTTCATTGGAGGCTGATTAAAACAGATCACACCCAACCAACTCACCGGCCGCTGTACATTTATGCAGATGTTGTATTTATGGGAAAAAACATTGTGCAATTAACCATTAATGAGATTCCAGCACCTTTACCTCTATAATATTGAATCGCTCTCTGGATCTTCTACACTGTTTGGAAGTAACTTTCTAAAAATAGCCATGCCGATGTATTTCAGTGAGCCGGTTTAAAACCCGATTGAAAAACGGGGCCATCCTGTACAGGGAATAAAATGAATCATTGAATATCTTTTCAATCCCTGACGGCACGTTTACTTTATCTTTCTTCCTCCTCCCCAATGGGAGTCTATGGCAGCCCTATGAACCGTAAGTAGGAAAATGATGACATTTGGCACACTTGTAGTGAGGGTAATGAGTAGAAATCTGACAATCGTTGGGTTTCTATGACCAACTCTATAGCGCCACCACCAGTTCAAAAATCCACTATTGAAATGGTTATAACTTTTGAACCCTTTGATCTAGAAAAATGCTGATCACATTCAACAAAAATACAGTATTTGTTTTTTTCGCTACTACTCTCTACTACAAATTTCGTCCAATTTGGATGAAAGTTGGCCTCAGATGATATTTGGATTTGTTTAAAAGTTATGGTGACATAAACGTAATGTTGATCCATAATTGGTTCAGAGGCTGTATCTCTGCAAAACTTTGATCAATCAAAACGAAACTTCACCAAAGTTTACCAAAGGTACGCTTCATCAAAGTAAGGATCTGAGGGTAAATGCCAAATTTGGGATTAGCACCGCCGACAGGTCATGAGATCTGAAAAGGGCTATTTTTGCTCATAATTTCTGAACAGATTGCCAGAAAATCACAGTCTTGGTGTCTATGGATTCGCTGTGTTATGCTGAATGTGTGGATTTGCCAGGATCGGACTAACCATCGGTCCCCCATTTTGAAATTTGTCATACATCGCAATATATTTGAAACAATTTGACATATCGCACAGAAATGGTAGGGGTCATCGTCAGCATGTTCTGAAGGTGCCTGAGGAATTTAAACACAGCGCCCCCTGGTGTTCAAGAGATTTAAGCAAAAACACTGATAAATTTGAAAACATTCCAAGTCCAACTTTGTCCAAAAAAATATATGTAAATATATTGACATTTCATGTAAATGAAGATCCTCGTTGTTAATGTGCAAATGAAGTTATTTCACGTAATTTCACAGGGAGATTCACCAGGTACAACATTTCCGACCTTACTCTTTAGGCTTTGACATCAAATGGTCTAAGGTCAGGCTGCTGGAGCGCCTAAAAGTTTACTTATAATTACATTTCATGTGAGTTTGTTTTAGTATCGCCATCCAGCATGCAGAAAGAGAGAGATGGCATTGATGCTGAAATATTCTGACGCAGATTTGAAAATAACAGCCGGTCACCTTCGTACAAATTGCTGTCTGCTTGGGTAATAAACATTCATTTGAATGACACTCTTGCAGATCAGTGACCGATTATTCTGGCATTAATGTTACACGCTTTAAATCTGCTCCCTGCAAAATAAAACATTCATATGGGTCGTTCTGTGGCGAATGGCCGGGAATATTAAAACCTGACTGATGCGGAGACGAGAGAAGAACAAAGAGCCGTCACGGCGTAAAGTCAGGCGTTGGAGGTGGACGTGCACCAGCACTAATGAGCCTGTTGTCCGTGGATGGAGTGTTTCCGTGTGAAGTGGCACTCAATGAATTATGAGTAATGTGCATTGTGAGCTCACGTCTGTGAGCTGTGATCTGCCTGACAACTTATAGAGTCATTACAACAACACAGAGACGATAAAACACACGTTACACACGCTAAAGCTGCACATACGAGTGCATGTTTCTCTGCGTCTCTAGTTCGGTAGTCCTGGCACTGATCAGAGGGTTGTGCATTTTAAGTACAGCGCCACCTAGCGGGGGATAAACTGTACAAATTATTTACTTTATATGCATTTACACATTTATCACCGGACAATGTCTACAGCATCCAAATTTGGTCACAGAGGCATGAGAACCAATGAGGTTTGTTTTTACGTGTCAAGCAAGTATGGTTGACTTTCTGTTTATGTTCGCTGATCAATGTTTATGTGAATAAAATCATTAAAAAAGATATCCGTTCTGCTGTTGTTCACATATACCAGTTGTGACGTTGTACGAGGGTGTTGTCACGTTGGCAGAACGTCCGGATGTGTAGTGATCCAGGGTCCTGAATTCATGTACACGACACACTGACTCACGACATAGGAAGCGGATTGAGACGCACCCCATGTTCAATGCGCTTAGTGTGAAGAATATGATTGTAGCTGTTTTTTAGCTGTCAGCAGATTTCACAGTTAAAGAGGTCACGGTGGCAGAGCTTCTGAGTGATACACTGGCAATGCAGTATGCGTGTACTTTCTGTATGAGTTTTGATATAATGTGTAGTATACAGGGGAGATCGCTGCACTGGGTCCTGTATTACTCAATGCCAATGCGCTTAACTTTGCCTTCCATTTCTTGTGTGAGTAATGAACTGGAATTTATTTCACTCATTGTTTATTGGACATCCAAAATTCAGATTGTTTGACACAAAATTGGATTTAAAAGGCAAAATAACTGAACTATACATGCAATGTAAATGACAACAATGTAGGATACTTTGTTCAACACTTTGTTATCGTCAGAGCGGATCTATAGTACACAGATTTTCCTCACGCCGGAGGGAATGACTTCTCCAATATATATTTTTCAGGTTACTGTGCATTTACACTGCAATCTTACAGCCCAATCTTGGAATCACCAGGGACCACCTCAGGAAAACATTCAAAAACAACTTACCTGTGATGGAGGATGATTTTCGGTCTCGAGTTTACTGGGAATATCCCGGACGAGCCCCCAGATCTGTTAGAAAGTATTCACTCGGCGGCCATATTTGCAAGGACTCCAGGCAAGCTATTTCAAGCATCCATCTTCAAATTTCAAAAACCGCTTGCCATACTCACATTTCAATAGCATATGTCAAACCAGCAACAAAATCTGACATGAATTGCCCCATAAATGCTGTTTCTTATGCTCAAATAGCATGGAAAAAGGCTTGTATTTCAGGCTGGACCATCAAATGCGCATGTACAGTCATAAGAACACTGATGCGGTGTTGAAATTTGCACATTATCTGTCCTAAATATTCAAATGAGCGTGTCCCAAATCGTAGTGTGTTGAGACGAGTTTTCCAAAGATACCCGGATGGTTTACTGTTTCCGGTTAGAATCCGAAGGGCTAATATTGGCCACAACCCATTGTGCATTGGACAAGGATTCGATTAGAACTACAAACAAATGAACCGCGTTAAGAAACTACAAATATGGCGGATGTGTGAGACAGAAGGTTAAGAAGAATCGTTTAGATAAAGGGGTTTGAGTGATTAATAATCCGTATCTAACCTGACGAAAATATATTTATTCAATGTTATCCACTTTATGAGAGTCTCCGCATGTCTCCACATTTCTTTCTGATGTGTTAGGAAATTGAATGTGGAGGATTTTAACTGTGACAAGATGATTGACAGGGCCGTTTAAACGGTGACAGGATGCACTTAACTTAAGCGACGGAGCGAACCATTAAAGATGCAATTATGACGATTATGATATTCAAATAAATGCAGCCTTGGTGAGCAGAAGAGTGTTCTTACTGAACATCTTGCTAAAATTCAGGCTGGAATGGAGAGTTCAGGAGCACCTAGTGGTGGATAAACTGTGAAAAGGATTTAATGTCATGCTTCTGCTCTATTTAGGTCCATTTGTTCATTCCGAGTGCAGTGAACCCCATTGCCCTTACACACAAAGATGGCAAACAGGTCATCTTCATCTTGTCTGTGTGTTTTTGGCTTTGCTTTGAAGTCGACCCTGAGGGTCCCGAAGAGCTGTGCTGGTCAGAAGTTAAATCTGCGCCTAACCTTTGAAGCGATTATCCTAAAATCATATTTCTGCTGGCGTCTGAAGCGTACGGTTGTGGCAGGGTTGCAGGACTCCGCCGATGGCCCTGTAATTGCTGCTCGCAGCTGTTTCTTCACATTTCAGTATGGAAGGTCACGTTTTCATTTTTACTTTCCAAATCACAGGGATCCTCACCCTAATCCCGCAGAAGGGGATTTGAAAGCGTCCTGGCTGTAAAGTGCAGCTCTGGGGAGATTTTAAAACCGCAAACACGAGGGGAGATTTGGCCCTCATTATGAGAGCTGGATAAGAGAGAATAATGTGCTGGCTTGAAGTGATGAAGAGAGGAATAGAGAACGACGTGTTTGAGGAGGAGAAAAGCACAAACAGCACTGGAGAGCACGAAGAGCTCACTTTCATCATCACAGAAACAGCATTTACTGGGAGAATAGTGGCTTGTGCTGTTTGACTGCATGTTATCTCAGTGTCCCAGAGGGGTGTGTGTGTGTGTGTGTACTTGTGCAACTATCTTTGTGAGGACCAGTTTGAGTTTTAGACCATTGGAGTGAGGACAAAGAGAGTAAAGTGAGGACATTTTGGCCGGTCCTCAGTTTTTGAGAGCCCTTTAAAGGCCGGTTTGAGGGTCAAGACTTGGTTTTAGGGATACGGTTATAATGAGGTTAAGGGGAGGTTTAGGGTCAGGGTTCGGGTTAGGCACTTAGTTGTGATGGGTAAGGTTAAGGTAAACTGCTAGAGATTGCAGTGTGTGTGTGTGTGTTTCTGACACTACACAGATTGACCATACAGTCAGTAAGAGAGGGATATTAGCATTTTCATTTGGCAGCCTCACAAGTTCTGAGCAAAGAAGTTTCCGAGTCAAATTGCAAATTGTCAAATTGAAATTCAGCTTGCACCGAGAATAGAATCTTTTGTAACATTATAAATGTCAATTTTATTAATTCAATGCATCTTTGATGAGTAAAAGTATTGTTTTCTAAATCATTCCTACCCCAAACTTTTGAGCGGTGTAAATAAATGTTTTTTTAATAACATCTATGAATAACTAACATTCTATTCTACTTTCAAGCTGACTTCAAGTGTCCTTCATCTGTCATTATCGCGTAAAGATACTTTATAGTCTAATGCTTGCATGTGAAAAGTAAGTTTATATTGCACACGCCACACGCTGATCTGATCAAGATTCTGAACGTTCGCCCGCCGAGAGAAGATCCACCCATCTAAACACACGTCCAGCTCTCTTCTTGTGTCGGATCAGATCTCCTGTTTCTCCGAGCTTCTCGTTCCTCGGCAGGGTCTGTTATTAAGACTCGGGATGAGTGATTCCGACACATTCAGCGTCGAGGGTAAATACACTAAACATATCGCTTGAGAAGAACCACACTTATGCATGTTGCATGGGCTGGATGAATGGATGCGTTCAGCATATGTACTGAATTACAGATGAGAGTCAGAGGAGAACATGGAGAAAGAGGAGCGGTTTGCACAAGACAGGGTCAGTGCAAAGACTCACGCGAGACATGTCTTCTAAATGACCATCTGACGGAACACTACACTATTAGCCAAGCTCATGATATGCTCTCTATTAGGTCCTGTAGTGGAACTAACTGTTTTTAACATTGATAATAATCATAAATGTTTCTTGAGCATCAGATCATCATATTATCCTGATTTCTGAAGGATCATGTGACACTGAAGACTGTAAGTAAAGTAATGATGAAGTAATGATGCTGAAAATTCAGCTTTGATCAAAGGAAAAAGGGGAAAATTTTTTACTATATATTCACAAAAAATTATAATAATATTACACAATATTTGTGTTTTTACTGTATTTTTATCATATAAATTCAGCCTTGGTGAGCAGAAGAGAATTTCAAAAACATATATATATTTGGTTACACTTTATTTTAAGGAGTCAATGTTACAGTGTAATTATATATTAAAGTACTGATTAATATTGATTAACTACATGTACGTAGGGTTAGGATTTGGTTGAGGGTTAGTTGCATGTAATTATGCATAATTTACTGTTATTACTATTGTAAGTACATGTAACATATGTAACTAGTTTTGTTGCTTCAAATAGCTTAGTATGCACTATATTGCTATGCATTCTGGGATTGTCTTTTCCTGAAAGATATATTAATGCTGCCGTAGATTCTGGTATCCTAGAAGACGATAAATGTGTTTCAAATGCGTGTGAATGTTGCTTAGAAATGCGGCCTATGGACAGCATGAGATCTTGTATCTGTATAATCTGAGAGATACAGAGAACAACCTTCATTTAAGAGTTTTCTGGTTGTTGCATAGAAATAGCTGGGAGATTTTCTGTCAGGTGTCCTGCGCTCGAGCGCCACTGAAGGACATGATCACAACTCGTATCAGGAAACAGTGTTGTTGAGAGGAATCAGTCAAGATTTGAATAATAACTCCATCTTTCTGAAGAAAGTGTGAGTGGAGTTTATCGTGATGTGGGTGTGTGTTTACTGGACCGAGTAAATATTATCGCTAATTTTAACTATCACTATTTGACTTCACAAACACAACTCATAATAATCCATGAAGATGTGTTTCTGAACACAAGCAGTGGGTTCAAAACTCACTGTCATAATGGTGTTAATTTTTCATGATATTCTCTTTGGTCTCTTCTGTGCTGATGAAATATGAATAGAGTTGAGATGCCTGTTTCTCTGGAGCTCCAGTTATTGCACTTAGCATTATTTTTAGTTGTTATATAAACACTTCACAATGATGAATGTGTGGAAAAGCTCATAATATAGTCAGTGATGTGCCACAACACTTAATAATTACTGCTGATGTCTGCTGCTCTCTCGGTGTTCACTTATGTTTCAGTGGCCAGCTCGCAGATATGTGTATTAAAATACCTTGGCAAAAATAAAAAAATAGACACGAATTAAACAATAATAGTATATAAAGCTATACAATTAAAATGTCCCTTCTCTTCTCTCATGTTGATGATGGAATCTGCATTTCTCTGTGTTATATATTTCTAACAAGCATGCATTCTCTCTCTCTCTCTCTCTCTCTCTCTCTCTCTCTCTCTCTCTCTCTCTCTCTCTCTCTCTCTCTCTCTCTCTCTCTCTCTCTGTTGTCATGGCTACAGGTGGCGTTTCTGCAGTTTCCCAGAAGCCCTTGAAAAGACAAGCTATGCCCTTTTGAGATGACTGACACTGGAACAAACTTCATATCTGGTGAGTGTGTCAGTTCCCAATCACTTGTTTCCTCCGTCTCGCTGCGGTTCTCTTAGCGCTGGAGATCATGGTGAACGGGAACATCTGCTGGCAGGTCCCCTGAAATAACGGATTGATACATGCAGACAGAAGGAACAACACTGCATGCTTTCACACACACATAGTGAAGATGGCAGAAAAACATATACAATAATGTCTTCAAACCATTGACTTCCAGCCATCCTTTACTCTTCCTCATATTGTTTTTAAACCTGTATGTTTTGTTCTCCATGCAACTGAAAACAAGCTGTTCTTTCTGGGTGAATAAAGTCAGTCAAACACTAATGTGCAAAAGACTATTCATAAGCGATTCCTGAAGCTCTCATATCTCCTCATATTCAATAACATCTAATATTAGCAACAGCAAAGGGGAAAAACAACTAAACCCATCAGTCGAATTCATCATACAAAGCTTTCCTGTGGCTACAGAAGAATTTTCAATATAGCGCCCAAGTCCCATGCGCATTTTATTGTAGTACTTTTATGGTGCTTAATGTCATTTTAATACAAGACACCCCATGTAAATAGGGTAAAAAAAAAACTTATAGATATCACCGTACTTACTCAGTTGATTGATTACATTAGGAAGTGCAAACATTTTTTTGCATACCAACTTTTCTTAAATGTTATGTTTAAAAATGCAAATTTTACATTATATAGTTAAATATGCATTATTTTGCATATAATTCCAGATCATTAATTTAAACAGGATAAATCCAAGTTTAGAATTCTTGTTTGATTTTGTTAACATGTCAGATTTCAAGGTTCTTCCTGTGGGGGTTTTTGGATTTCTCCTTTTATCACTCATAAATCAGAAAATTCTGTCAACAGCTAGAAAAAAATAGGTTTTCATAATGTTTTTAGAAATACAATGTTAAATATATATCAGGTGAATATAATATGAACAAACCCCTCAGTAAAACCTTCAGAATCTGGATAGGAATAAGACTGTAAGTTTTGGCGTATATCACTGTTGCTGAAGTGGAGAAAAAAACTCACAGCCGTTAAAGATATGTATTGCAGTTGAAATCTACAGACTTAAAAGTATATTTCTATTAGTATGACACAACATGTTATGAAAAGCCGTATAGCCCCATAGCTCAAACTTGACCAGTGCAAGTCTTAGTGAAGAAAAGAAACATCAGGGTGAGTAAATTATGACCAATTGTTCATTTTTGGCTGCACTGAACCTGACAGCATGTACTATATGTTCTACAAGCGATCCTTCATCCACTCTAATCTCATTTCAGCAGTTGAGTGTGTCTGTGCAGAGAGGAGCAGACAGCAGTCTGATGTTTTCCAGTAAGCTCTGAGCTGTGGTTTCTGTGGTCTGTAGCAGATGGAGCAATGACATCATATCTGACCACCTCATTATCTCTAATGCTTTAACTGCAGGACTAATCGCCCCACCACAGAGTTTGTGCTATAAGTTCATGGGTCTGTCGTAAAGATGAACAACAGTGTGCAACTTGGTTATTTGACTAAGTTGCTGAAAGAAGCAAGCAATGGCATGAAGAACCAGGTTTCTCCAGGTGAATTGTCCCAGTTGTAATTGTGCCTCTGTAACACTCTCCTCACTCCGAGCGCTATTTGAACCGGCGTTTCTGGCATGGGAGGAAGGTGTGTTAACAAAGATCATAATGACAGCAGCCTTTTGAGGTCAGAGAAGTGAGGTTTACTCGCACAGCTCTGACTAGCTGGCCTCATTTACACAGACTCCCATCCGGGTCACGGCACCAATATGACATATCCGGTTCCAGTACTTTGGGTAAAAGCATCTGCTGTATTGCTAACTTAGTTTAGATTACTCATACCTTTTATCTCATAGATTCATGGGCGTAGGTTTAGGGGGGGACGCTAGGTACTAGTCCCAATCAATATTTTAAAATTACAAAATTGTCCCCACCAATATTTACTCCTTTTTCCTGCATAGAGAATTACTCCGTCAAATGTGGTGCCGGCTCTCGACAAAACTCGGATAGACATAGTATGCGCTTCATGAGGCACACGCGGCTCTCTCTTCCTCTCTGCCGTGCACGCGCTACGTGGTTTGGAGCACAGTCTCTGTCTCGCGGGCGCGCTCGCTATAGATTCCAGGATTTTAACTAATTCGCGGGCATCAGTGAGCCGCTATCAATATGCGCAGGAGAATCCCGGGATGTCTGTATTTCTATACTGAAATAATATCGGCATTATAATTATTGATTTTCATTAGGCAATTTTTTTGGTGCCCCCTCAGCTCTTGATGCCCTACGCACAGCGCGTTATGCGCGTGGTGGGAGCGGTGGCGCTGAGCATACATTTAATAAAATTAGGGGGAAAATGCCCTTTATAAAGGATGGCGCCACTTGAAAAAGATGGCGCCTGTGTGTTTGGCTTGCCGTCTGTTGCTCTTGTGTTTTCTTCTCTGCCTGTCTGATCTGTCGTTTATCTGCTGTTCGCGGCTAGTATATGCCCGTCAAGCTCTCCTAGACATCCGCATCTCTGTTGGTGATTCACTTACGAACTTACACACCGCGGACGTGGGCTGCCCTCTCCACAATCCGGACGAGCCTTCCCGAACGATCCTCCGGCACGATATCTGCTGGTGGCCACTAAACCCCGCGCGGAGAAAGCGACGGAGGAAACGAGGAACACGCGGAGGTTACATCACGAAACTGAAGACTTTTTTACAAGCTGGCAGTTCGCTTCGGCGCAGCTCTGCTGCCTGGCACCCGCGGGATGCGGTTTACCGATGTCTTCGTCATGTTTTTCCCTACATCTGAGTCCTGTCACTCGGGCTGATCTCCGCAGTGTTGGCCTCTGCTCCCGGCAGAACGGAGTTAATCACAGGAATCTGCGCGCATTGAGAAAGGCGCCGTCATCTCACGTGATTATTCCTCCTCCCAAACTGGCACTAATCAACGCACGCTCTGCGGTGAATAAGACCTTTTTATTAAACGACTTCTACTCCTCACACAACTTGGATTTTCTGTTCATCACAGAATCCTGGATAAAGGTCGGTGATTTAACTCCCTTCTCAGATCTGGTTCCAGCAAACTGTACATTTTTTAACTCTCCTCGTCTGAGTGGTCGTGGGGGTGGGATTATAACTGTTTTAAATAACTCTTTTTCCTCACGCTGCCGGCTAGTCACTGTAACGGCTTTCCCCAGCTTTGAAACTCAGCTTCTCCACCTAGACTGGAATGGTCCCATCTGCCTAGGGGTGATTTATCGTCCTCCACACTCCACTAATGGTTTTATACAGCAATTTACTGAGTTCATTGGCAATATTGCCACAAACTATGATCGCTTCCTTTTGGTGGGAGATTTTAATATTCACGTCTGTTGTCAGTCAAATTCCTTGTCGCAGGAGTTTCTTGACTTAATAGATGCTTTTAATCTCCTGCAGTGGGTCAAAAACTCTACGCACGTTCAGGGCCATACATTGGACCTTGTGTTATCTTATGGGATCGATGTCACTGATATTGTATTCTCTGATTTTCTGCTCTCTGATCACAAGCCTATTCTATTCTCACTGTCTCTTCCGGAGCTCTATCAACCCACTAGTGCACCTGTTATGTCACGGGTCTACTCTCCCCAGTTCAGCACTAACTTCGACCTGTGCTTTGCTGAACTATGCTCACACTTGGACTTGGACAAACCATTATCTGATCTGGATGTGGATCAACATTTCAGCCTTTTAAATTCGGCTTGGCTTAAGGTAGCCAACGTGACTGCTCCTCTCAAGCCTCACAAATCCAAACCAAAATCTGATCTGTGGCAAAACTCTGACACTCGTCACCAAAGACAAAGTTGTAGAAAGGCCGAACGCAAATGGAAACGAGACAGGCAAATTGTCTCCTTCCATATGTTCAAAGACGCTCTTACAGCATACCAGAAGGCTGCTAAGTCAGCTAAAGCTGCATATTTCTCTAACTTAATTGAATCCAACCACTCTAATCCAAAGGTCTTGTTTTCAGTCATTCAGTCTGTTATAAATCCTTCTTCTAAATTGTCTGTTGCCTCTGATGCTCTATGTGAAGATTTCCTGAGATTTTTTGTTAACAAAATCACTAAATTAAGACTTAGTGTCTGCCCTAACTTAACTCTCCCCCCATTCGTGTCACCTACTTCTTGTGTTTGGGAGGTTTTTGATCCTATCAACCTCCAGACACTAAAGGATGTGAGCACCAAGCTCAAACCTTCATTTTGTCCAAATGATATCATTCAGCCGAAATTTCTAAAGTTAATCATCGACTCTGTGGGTCCAGGTTTGGTATCTCTTTTTAACAAGTCTCTCAATACGGGCTCTGTTCCAGCTAATCTCAAAGTGGCTACGGTCACTCCTCTGCTCAAGAAGCCTTCACTGGATCCCTCTGTTTTACAAAATTACCGACCCATCTCTGTCTTGCCTTTTATTTCCAAGTTATTGGAGAAAATTGTGTTTAATCAACTCCAGCACTTTTTGTCGAATAACTGTATCTATGAGGTTTTTCAATCTGGGTTTAGGACTGCTCACAGCACTGAGTCCGCCCTTCTGCGGGTGCTAAACGACATTTTAATCTCCACTGATTCTGGTGATTCTGTGGTTCTAGTTCTCTTAGACCTTTCGGCAGCTTTTGACACTGTTGACCACCCTACTCTGTTGGCTAGACTTGAGACTGGGGTAGGCCTAAAAGCTTCTGTCCTGTCATGGTTTCAGTCGTACCTTTCGAACAGAAAGTTTTTAGTTAAGATGGGTAATTTCTCCAGCTCCACGGCACCTCTAACCTGTGGTCTTCCACAGGGCTCCATTTTGGCTCCCTCTCTATTTTCTCTCTACATGCTACCGTTGGGCGCTATCTTAAGGAAACACAGTGTATCATTTCATTTTTATGCGGACGACACCCAAATTTACATTCCATTCAAGAGAAATAACCCTGCAGCGTTAAACTCTCTTCTGCTATGCCTAGAGGAGGTGAAGGCATGGCTGGCTCAAAATTTCCTCTCTCTAAATGATGATAAGACCGAGGTCATTGTTTTCAGCCCGAGTGAAAGGTCCCAGTGTATAAGTCCAGACTTGGGGAGTCTATCTCCCTTTAAATCTACAGGAGTGCGGAACTTAGGTGTTCTTGTTGACCAGTCTTTAAAATTTGACAAACACATATCATCTGTCATCAGCTCCGGTTTCTACCAACTTCGCTTACTTTCTAAAATCAAAGGTTTTCTTACTCCGATAACTTTGGAAATGGCGGTTCATGCATTCATCACGTGTCGGCTAGATTACTGCAATTCACTTTTCTGTGGGATATCAGTTTCTCAAATTGCCCGTCTTCAGTTGGTCCAAAATGCTGCGGCCAGACTTATTTTTAACTGTCACAAATATGACCATATCTCCCCAATTCTTAAATCGCTACACTGGCTGCCAGTCCGGCAGAGAATAGATTTTAAAATCCTCCTTTTTGTTTTCAAATCTTTACACAACTTAGCTCCTGTCTATCTCTCCGAACTCATTCATCCCTATACTCCGTCCAGAAGCCTAAGGTCACACGGCCAGGCTCTGCTGGTAGTCCCTCGTGTCAGACTTAAGCGTAGAGGGGAGCGTGCTTTTGCAGTGGCAGGGCCTCGTCTGTGGAACACCCTGCCCCTAGAGATCCGAACGGCCCCCCAATCTTTCTATCTTTAAGTCTTTGGTAAAAACCTACCTGTTCTCTTTATCATATTGATTTTTTTTATTTTTTATTTTTTTTATTTTTTTTTTATTTTTTTTTTTTATTTTTTTAATCTGAGTCTCTGATAAGGCTACTCGTAGCTCTGCTGTTTTTTATGTGTTTTATGGGTTGTCTTGCTGTTTTTAATTTTCTTATGTGTGTTCTGTAAAGCACTTTGGTCTGTCGAAGCGGCTGTTTAAATGTGCTATATAAATAAATGAACTTGAACTTGAACTTGAACTTTATAAAGGTAAAAAAAAATATTCTGATAAGATTGTTTTCCAACAGTGACGTAATGAAACATTGACAATTTAAGTTTGAAGGTAGTAAAGCCTCGGTTTAGGCTATTAAAGAAATGCAATTTTGCCAAAAGAAAAACTTTTATTTTAAATAAATTTTATTTTTAAATTCTACTACAGTGTGACATTTTACCATATTATCATGCTTAACACTGATAATTTGAATTGTAATGTGATGATCAGATATCTAAATCAGAGAATATCATAGGTTTGGGCGGGTGGATTATTTATTTTTAACAGTGGATTCCGGTGACTCAAAGTGCACCAGATTAATGAATTTATCTTTAAAATGTACAAAATTTTCTTACGGGTGGGCATGCCCCCTGACACCGAGGTCCACCCACAAAAGTACTGTGGAAAACACAGTAGGCTATATGTTGGTATATGAAAAATACAAGTTAAATGATCTTTTTAATAAAATACGTCATCAGAATTTTACCAACTCCGCCTAGTTTTGAGCCAGTAAAAAAACCTTGCTGCAGCTATTTTGATCGATTCCGACGGCCAGGACGACAGTACAAGGAACGCCGTCATTTGATTGGCTGACAAAATAAGGGGGTGGTGTGGGGGTGGGATGTCCCCACCAAAGCTGAGACCAAACCTACGCCCTTGCATAGATTACTCATACCCCTCATACCTGGTAGTCGCAAAAAGCAAAACTTGCTAAAAGAGCTCTTTAGCTCCGCCCACTCCCATGAAGCACTGCGAATGACATAATCGAGTCGATCTCACTACACTCTCAAAATACTTAAGTATTTGTATATATACAGCATATGCATAGTTTGCTATAAAATTTAAATGTTTATATATATATATATATATATAATATTAATATTATATATATATATATATATATATATATATATATATATATATATATATTAGGGGTGTAACGGTTCACAAAATTCACGGTTCGGTTCGATATGATACACTTGTGTCACGGTTCGGTATGGTTCGGTACGTTTTCGATACAGCAAAAGAAAGAAATGCCAAAGAAACCTTGATTTAATTTTTAAATTATATATTTTTTTAAACTAACTTCATAAAGTATGATATTTCTTTTTTACTTTGAGCAATGATGGAGCTATACTTGACTTTTCTTAGGAGCATATAAAACAAAACAGCTCCTTGGACAAAATGAAATGTAATATTATAGTATAAACAAAGGTTTATTTTAGTTCAGATTAACATTTGAGGGCAGCAATTGTATTCATAATGTCAAAATAAAACCGACGTAATGTTACTTGAAAGCATTATAGCCTAACGTTACTATTCCTGCCAAACTTCCATGGTTGTTGCTGATCTGTGGACACTGAATAGTTCATTCATGGCACAATGTTTCTTCCTGGTTTCCACGTCAGCGATGTTTGATCGGTTAATAACGGAGAAATGTGAATGTTTCTCACTAGATCTTGCAGCGATGTTATTACTTCAGTGGCGAATTCAAATGCTTTCTTTACTGGATTTCGCTGTGTAGTAACAGTGTCGCTTGATCAAGATTGGCTCGTGCTGCATTGGTCCAAACTGATAAACGGTCCGTCAACCACACAATAACGAGTAGCTCTGTGAAAAAAACTTCTGGAACCAACGCTGCTGATAAAGTGGACGGACACTGTTGCACTCTATAGCATTTATGTTAAACATAAAACCAGCATGACTTGTTGATTGGTTGCTAAGAAACAATTTGTTTATCCAGCCGCTGTGTGTGACCAATCAAAATTCCAGTGAGGTCACTTCGGCACGATCCAATTAAAGCCAATTTGCAGCTGACGTGACGAAGCTTGTCAAGTCCAGGCTGCTTCCCTGAGGATACCAGATCCACTTTAAGATGATGATTCATCCTCCTCCTCCAACAGACATTACACTCCATCAAATAATCTTCATCAATAAAAGATCTAGAGTTGCTTTTACTTTGGCAAAACGTGTTGCATTAGCTTTTTATAGATCGGCAGGGCGTCTTTATCCTGTGATATCAGCGATTGTGGCTAATGCCTTCAAAGCAACAGTCGCTGCCAGAGGATGATGTTTAAGCAGACAGACGTTTGTAACTTCCCGCACCAATCATGAAGTATTCATTACCTGCTTCAAGCCATAACTGCTTATTGTATTATTCATAGCAAAAGCTCATGGGTTTATTCTCCAGAATATTGTGGCTTACTCGCTCATCAAGGTGATGGAGACAATCATGTATGTGCATTCATAATGAAGTTCCTTAATAGATGTCAGAGACATGCAAACTTCACAAACCAGTAGTCATTGTCACAAAAAATACAGAGGTTTTGGGATTTGGGGAAATTACTGGTATGGTATCTTTAAAGTTTACTTCTAGTTTACCACAGGTAGTTTCTATGATTTAGTTTCAACTGTACACGTTAAGTCAAGTCACATTTATATATATATCACTTTTTACAATACTGATTGTTTCAAAGCAGCTTCACAGATAACAGGAAAATAATGCAACAAAGTTTGTTTCCAGAAGAAAATAGAGTCATAGTCTAAGTAAGCTTAAGTTCAGTGATTGTTCATTTTTGTTATAAAAAAAGTTATTCATTTAATTATTTTATATATAGCCGCTCTGGAGAAAATAGTTACGTTTAGCGATGTTATCTCTCGGGTTTACTTGTAGTTTATTGCAGTATTAGTTAAGTGTATTATAACAGTATAAGTCAAATGTACTGGTAAAGCATCTTTTGAGTTCACTAGTAGTCTACTATATTAGTATGTGTGAAGTTTACTGGTACAGTATCTGCCATTTTGCTTCAACAGTAAGCATCATGCTGGTTTACTTGTAGCATAATTAGTACTGTAATTAGTAATGATAATATAGTAATTTAATAGTATTGTAATCAAATTTTTACTGATACCGTATCTGAAATTTTTGTTCATCTGTACATGTCAAGTTTAGTGGTCCAGTATCTTTTAGATTTGCTGACAAAGTTCTACAACATTATTAGTCAAGTTTACTATAACCAACCACATAAGTCAAGTTTACTGGTAGTGCATATTCACTAGTAGTCCTATAATGGTATGTGTGACATTTACTAGTAAAATATATTCCTTCAGTCGTATTCCTTCAACAACTCCATGTTGAGTTTTATCTTTTATGTTAAAGGGGGGGTACAATGGTGTTTCATGTATTCAGAGTTGTTTACAGTGTTAAAGAGATGGATTCTCATGCTAATAATGGCCAAAGTTTGAAAAGTTATTTTGAACGAATAACAGAGAATTTCTGTGCTGAAAATCATACTTCCGGGTTGCAACACGTTTCGGCTGGTTTTTTTCTATCGTAGATCTAATGACGTAGACCAGAGTGGAACTCCTTATATGAGCATTGCTCTCGGAAAAGCGCGTTCACGCACACGCCGACCAGAGGAGAGAAAGACCGCGCTCATCGACGCGCTACTACCGGAAATCATCATCAGCAGCGCTAAATAGGAATGGTTGATGTTAAGAATGTCTCCAAAAGTGTGTTTTGGGATGTGAGGGAAAGTTTACCTTGTTCAGCTTCCCAAAGAACCCAGTGTTACTGGAACAGTGGATGCAGTTTGCTCCCGCTTGACTCTATAGCTCCGCCCACGCCCAGAATCAAGGACCTCGGCTTTTTCTGGATAGAATCGGAAAGCTGTATTTTTATTTTATAAATATGATGAAACTAAAGACTTTTTGGAGATATGAAGGACGCACTATTACTCTATAGGTACTCAAGATTAACATGAGATTGACTGAAACTAAGTATTTTACCCCCCCCTTTAAGTTTACTATTAGTTTTTGCAACATTTCTCAAGTTCTGGTAAATTTCACAATTACTGGTACAATATTATGAGGTTTACTGGTCAGTTATCTGTCAAGTTTAGTGCAACACAGTTGTTTGAATAACGTGTCAAATGTGCATTAGTGAAGTTTTAGTAAAGTGTGTTGACTTGCTCTCATGTGTGCTGGTGAGAGATGAGGAAACATCCAGAGACATGCGGTTCTCTCAGAGTGAAGTGCTCAAATCCTCATAAATATGAGTGATCTGGGATTTGATTGATATTGTGGCTAAAAGCTTTCCTGCTGCGCTGCCAAGACTCTAAATCTGAGGGTCCATTTTCTTTGTGTCGGGTTTTACTTGCTGTGTTCAGTCTTTTCACTGCAACACTGTGGACATTCAGCTCCATCAGACACAAATACTGCCAGAGCAGAACACAAACTAGTAGTTATACAGGCTGTAAGATGAACAAGATGTTTTATATAGTGTATACATGCTGGACTCAACAAAATATGCATGCCTAAATGTAAGATTTATGTATCTGAATTGCATATAAAATTACCACACACCATTTTAACAAACAAATAAGCTTGTTTGATGCAGTATGCAATATGATGCAGTTTTTGTCCATCATAAATGAAATGGGTAAAATGTCTCTAACAGTTCTAATAAAGTGAATGTGTTTATATATTTATCATCAATACATCCAATTTGTTTCAATCTCATACATTTTAACAAATTGAATATTGCTTGTTCCACAGCTAACATTATTTTAACCACATTTCAACTATGGTTTAATATAAAACTCTCTGAATAGTTTTAGCATGTTATTGAATATGTGTTTGGTCTTGCCGGACTAGATCCACTGCTGCTGGAGAGCAAGTATGTACTTGTTACTGCTAACAGATACACAGAGACACCGCTGTGAGCATGTAAGATCTGCAGCTGCATAAATAGACATAAATCCCGCAGCAGATCTAGGCAGGTGGAGCTGGGGAGGTGGAGGGGTTCAGAGGAACTCTGATAGGACTCTGCAGGACTAGCTTACAGTAAACACTGAACCAGACTATTTAGATGTTGAGCGAGCATCTCATTGGCTGCAGGATCAGGAGAAGCCAATCAGCTTGTGCTATGCGGTAATGATGTGATTTTTTTTTTTACAGATCGCATGTAATGGACCATCAGCCAGCGCCCTCTAGTTTCAAACTAGATACACTTTAACTGAAGAAATATGATTTTTTTTTTCAAATCTTCTTCAAAAATGCTTCTTCTAAGCTATTTAAATAAATACATTTTGAAAATATCATTATTTAAATAAAATCAAATAGATTTAAACTAGTTTAATAGATTCAAATAGTTAATAATAAACTATGTTATGTTTTATTTTTTTGAGGGCATCTTATCCATTTTTTTAACCTCTTCCCCATTTTCTTTACCCGTTTCAATGATTTATGATGGGTAAATATGCATCACATCAAGTTAATTAGGTTTTTTTATGTTGAAACTGTAATCCAAATGGCATGGAAATATAATATGCAATTCAAATACATAAATAGTAAATTTATGCATCACATGTGGGAGCATTACTGCTTGTACCTGAACATATTTGACAGGATTATACAGCTAATCTTGTAAACACTGTTCTTTTGAATACATTAAGTAATTGGCATGAAAGTATACTGTCAGCTGGTGTTTATTGCCAAATAAACCCCTTCAGAAACCTACTCTTTACTATTCATTATCCCTTAAATAGCAGGATATTTGAACTAAAAAAATGTCACCAACGCTAAAGAAAACTCAACAGACCTTTTAAAGTGTTTTAAAGTTTGTAGATTTATGTCTCTCCTGGCTGGTTTTGTGTTGGTGAAAGGGCAGCTGGGTGATTTTATTCCTGTGTGTGGTGCAGTAGTTTATCTGTGGCTGCGTGTGTGTCCACACTCCTTATCTCTGAACCTGAACTGTTCCTATCAAATCTCAAGCGGCCCAGATCCGCTGCTGTATCCATAATCGACCCTTCACATCCTCACATCACCCCGAGAGCTTGAGCAGATAAAAGCTCAAGTCTCTCAGTCTTTCTGTGCGAGTATGAAGAGACCTTGAGGAGTAACAGATTATTTGGAACGGATCAGGGATGTGAGAAACTGACAAAAAAAGATATCTTAACATTTTCTGGGATTCTATCGATAACGGTTCAGTTCTGATTGCACCACGACGAGCGGGATTCGAACCGCTATTTCCAGCAGAGAAGGTGGGCACGCTAACAAGACCGCAGCCCTTTAGCATTAGTCACCAGCACACCTCTCTTGAGATCAGGGGAGTGAGGTTTACCTGCACAGCTCTTTACTAGCTGGCCTCCAGTACACACACCCCTAAACCTCACTCCCATCCGGGTCACGGCACCAGTGTAACCTCATGAGAGGTGTGCGTGCCAACAAGGATGCTAAAGACCGCAGCCTCTAGAGTTAGTCGCTAGCATGGCTCTCTTGAGATCCGGAGAGTGGGGATAACCTGCACAGCTCTTTACTTGCTGGCCTCCGTTACCCTCACCCCTAAACCTCACTCCCACCCGGGTCACGGCACCAATGTAACCCGTTCGGTTCTACTCTCATTGCTCCGAGCGGGATTCAAACTGCCATTTCTGTCATGGGAGACGGGCACGCTAAGAAGGACGCTAAAGGCCGCAGGCTCTAGGGTCAGTCGTTAGTGCACCTCTTGAGATCAGGGGGGTGAGGTTTACCTGCACAGATCTTACTAGCTGGCCTCCATTACACTGGTATGTTGGCTGGTTTAGGCCTGTTGTGGACAAGATTAAAAAGGTGTAGAAACAATTTTTACTCAAGAATTGCTAGTAAATTTCGCAATTAATTAAAAAGAAACACATTGGATAAAACATGAAATTTAAAAAAAGACTGAAATAGTATTTGTAAATAGTTGTAAAGAAATTGAACCTTCACATCATTGGTTAGTGAACATCTCTCAACATGTATGTTATATTTTGACGGACATTCTTTATGCACAAACTACGCATTCTGATTCTGACATCCCTGATTTGAATATTTTCAATAATTTTACATTCTTGACTGATTTTGGCATTAGATGAGCTGTTTAATGAGTGATCTTGAGTCGATTCATGTAGTCGTCCAAATCGACTCTCATATGCTGATGTAATATATATATATTATAATCTCGACAGGTGATTTTTGTAAAATGTAGTTTGATCACTATCTTCTCAGTTGTTTAAAAGATGACGGCAATTATCAAAGTTTGATAAAATTATGTTTAATTTTCAAATAAATAATAATAATGATTTTTTTTAATGATTTGTTACATTTAATTACCCATTAGCAGAGTACAGGGACCTTTTTGACTTATTGAACAGTTCTGTAGAATCAATATCACATTTGCAAATGTGCTGATATTGGGGAAAACCCGTGCTCTTGCTTGTGTGATATTACTTAACTCTATTGTATAGAAATATATGACAAAAACTCATACAGGGCATGTTTTCCCTTCTGACTGCAGTAATCTGCATCACGCAGTGAGAGCGAGCACTATCAAGATGTTTTTGCAAAGTAAGTGACATATTTGTACTCGATAATGTAAGCTTCCACATCATCTAAACAGCAATTATATTATCATAGGAGATATTGTACATATCACACACTGATTATAATTTTTTTAAATGGGGAATCTTAGCAGGATAACAATTTTGTAGATGTGTTTGAAGTGTTTTTTAATAGTAACTGTAGTAATTAGAGTATGCATGGCATGCACTGTGATTGCCATGGAGAATTTCTAAGGGTTGAATGTTTAACGCCGCCTTCACACTGGCAGTTGAAATCAGCTCCGATACGGCAACGAAACGACCGGAAGTCATTCATTTCCTATGGAGATTCGCAGACCGCATGCGAATGGGTCCGAATCGGGTCCGAACGAGTGCGGTGCGGAAAAAATCGTGTCCGTTGGTCGTCCGGATGCGTTCAAAAAATTTAACTCTTGCGAAAGGCTACGGACGGTTCCTATCCGACAATTCCAGCGGAAGTTTAGCGTTGCTATGGTACTGATAAACAAACCTGAATTCTTAACTTTCAATAAAATTTTATAACGATAAGTTGTCATGTCATTTTTTTATTTTGATGATTTTCTAACATTATTAGGGCAGTTAATACAATTAAAATGAATAATTAAATATTGTGACCCCCGCTCATTCACAAAATTTCCGCTCATTCATAAATTCCATGATGGTCTCTATAACCCTCATCAGAGAGATCATAGAGAATTGAACACTCAGACACTGACAATATTAATCGTTCTAATCTCTCCGCCATTTTTGTTCTACTCGCTTCCAAAGCTTTCCGACGCATTTCAACGGTGTAGTACGACGTGCACTGGGGGCGTATTGCGTGTTACGGAGCTGATTTCAACTGCCAGTGTGAAGGCGGCGTAAAAACAGATGGTTGTGTGCTGCTGTCAATCAAACCGTCTATCAAATGCACCAACTTTTGTTAGTCTGTGTAAATTATGTCAATCAAATCACATCAAATGTTGAAAACACAGTTTCCAGCAGTAATAAAGACAGAAATAATCAGTATCTGATTAACTCCAGTGTCCTGATTAGGCTCATAGCAGGGCTCTTTCTGTCTGGCCCTGCAGGGGTCACGGTTTCAAATCCTTCATCTTCATTACAAGACAATCAGAATTAACTACGCATGAGAAAAATGACTAATTATCACCTACTGGCTTGCTCATTAAAGCTAAGATAGGCAATGTTTTTCATTAACACTTTTTGTTACTGGTTGAAACTCTTTTGTCACATCCTGATGTCAATCAATAATAGAAGTGGTAGAAATATTGAAAAATGTATGTGTGTATCTTCTGTGGAAGTCGCAGGATAAAAAAAAAAAAGTTTTTTGTGACTACTATTAAAATGCCATTCATGGATTTATCTCCCCCAACAGTGTGAACATTGAGCCTCGCAGACACCATCAGAACATCAGATCCATCAATCACTTTCCAGCTCAACCAATCTCACTGCATTAGACCTTCGAAGAGTGAACAGGTCATGAACACAGCGCTACATGAACGCTTCAATACTTCATCATCATGGATCCGTTCAGAATGACAAATGTTTATATTGTTTACTTTCACTTGTCCATTGTAAACAAACTACAAAACTGCCCGCTCTGCGCTGGATGGGTTTAGTATAAGCGAGATGTTCGCATTCATTCCCCAGACAGAAACATAGAGTCGGCCCAGATCCGGCCCACGTGTGTGTGTAATCCAGGGGCTGACTCTATGTTACTGTGTGGGTCTAGACAGAGTGTTAGTCTACTCAGCTACTTACTCATGACTAGTAGCTACACCTTTACTGAAAGTTCACAGTTTCGAAGTTTGGCTTGGTTCCATCCAGACCATGCAAGACATAATTTCACCATTTTACCGTTTCTACAGATTGAAGTGAGCAGTCTGTCAAAACGGTCGTTTACAGTAATGATATTTCGCCGCTACATCATTTAGTATTTTCAGATGACACGGTTATTTTAACTACAGTAGAAGAAACACGGTGAGCAGCAAATACATTTATTTTTATCTAGCATACAGATGATACCGACCGTTTAACTTAACCAGGTTTGACAAGTTAACGAACAATGTCATACTGTCATTTGGAAAATTATGTAAAGATAACAAGGGAAGAAAAAACTTTCTGAGATTACTAGTTAATATAGTTTTGTGCTCATGCTGACTTTTTATTATTAGATTATGTACATTGTTTGGTTTTAGTAGTTTATTACTTAGAACAAAATATAAAAATGGTCCATACTTTTCTTATAGGGATAGTTCACCCAAAATCATTTCTGTCATCATTTACTCACCCTCAAGTTGTTTCAAACCTGTATGAGTTTCTTTCTTCTGATGAACACAAAAGAAGATATTTAGAAGAATGTCGGTGACCAGACAGTTTCTGGACCCCATTGACTTCCATAGTATATTTTTTTCCTATGGAAGTCAATGGGGTCCATCAATTGTCTGGTCACCAACATTCTTCAAAATATCTTCTTTTGTGTTCATCAGAAGAAAGAAACTCATACAGGTTTGAAACAACTTGAGGGTGAGTAAATGATGACCGAATTTTCATTTTTGGGTGAACTATCCCTTTAAGGTGTAAACCCTGCAACCTCAGCCATTCACATATGGTTTAATGTAATAATAATAATAGCCTGATAAAACATCAGATCTTTTATATTAATATCCAGTTGGGAGAAATATTTACTTTTTTTGGTAAATATTGGTAATAATTCGTAGACATCACTGCTTTGGCTCTCAGGGTCCGAGGTTCTCATCTTTGATGACTAGTTTGAGTGTTTAGGATTTTTTCTTTTACAAAGTACTATGGCTGCCCCGATAGAGACGCATAACCTCCGCTGGGAAGGACATATAGAGACCGGACCTCTTGTAACTTTATTTCAATAGCTGTGCTCTATTGTGTCCAATCAATGAGAAGCCGAGTCTCCCGTGTGATATTTGTGTTGCCGTTATGACGCGTCCCAAATCAGTCACTTCCCTTCCCAGGCTTCTCTTCTACACTCTCTGCTTTGGGTTCGGAGCAAAGATATTGTGTCCCTAAACTGTCAAGAGCCTGGCCTTGAAAAGCTCTTAGTATAAGCATTGATCTTGATAGTTATCAGGGTTTGAAATTTACACCTGCCAAACGCGAGTGAAAATACGCTGTCAAATCCCTCGCCAATGTGGCGGGTTGCTTATTATGTGTTCTCACTTTACTGTGGAAGTGTGTGTGAGCTTGTGTCTGTGTAAATACAGCGTAGTGCGCAGAATCTGCTCATATCTGGCTTACTTGAACACACACGTCACTACTCAACAAATAACGGTGCGCTTGTTCGTTTGCATTGAAGCAAGATTTAAGAAACATAATAATGTGGCGATGCTTGCCTGGGGTAATAACATTTGAGCATTCCGTTAACAGAAAATACCTAAAATTCATTGTTGGTGATGAGGATGAAAGAGGAAGGGGGGAGATGCTGGATGACGGGATTTTGTTTGAATAGGAAATTAATGTATGAAATCCAAATTTTATAATAAATATTTAAGCTGTGACGTAGTTAATCTGGTTTATTTTATTTATTTATTTTGGCTAGCAGAAGTTCTGAATGGCCGGTACCTGAAAAATTGTGTAGCCAAATTGGCCAGTGAGTGAAAAAGTTCATTTCAAACCATGATACACTCTAAAAAATGCTGGGTTGTTTCAACCCAATTTTGGGTCAAATATGGACAAACCTAAACGTTGGGTTAAAAATGTAATTTAAAAATGTAACCCAACGGCTGGGTTTGTCCATATTTTACCCAAAATTGGGTTAAAACAACCCAGCATTTTTAGAGTGTAGTTATACTTGACAAGGTCTTCTGATGCGGCTCTTGTGATAAAGTCCACAGCATGTCCCTTCAAAATAAAGCATGACTAGAGATGTTGTCCTGGGTTTCCTGATGGAAGCACACGTCACACGTCATGTCATGTGGGCTGACAGACGGTCATGCAAACACCACAGATCTATAACACCACAGGGAAACCTCAGCACAAAAACTGCTGTCACTAATGTCTTGCATTTGACCAGGAGCAGAATAAGAAAGAGGAGTTATTGGAGAACACTGTAGGAATGAGTGTTATTCTGGTATTTGTTCATTATTTATGTTTTCATCTTAATTTTTAGTTTAACTTTTAGTAATTTGAAGTGCTTTGTGTATGTTTTTTTAATGTTTTCACTTCACCTTTAAGTCATATCAAAATTGCCCTCTTTATGGAATATCTCCAAGTTTATTATAAATTATTTATTGGTGCACGTCATTATTGTGTTAAATTCATGTTCCTGTTATCTTGAATCAGAATATCTTCATCTCTTCTCTTCTCTGATGACGAGGGCGGAGCAAACTGTCACTCACATGAGATCAGCCAATAGCAAACCACAACCATCCAATCAATTCCCCGCAGACAAAATCAAGCCCGCCCTACTTTTGCCAACTTCTGTTTCATGCCGATTTTAAACATTTTATTTCAGGCACCTTTTCTAATTTTTTCATCTAATAAAAAATAACTAATTTTTTTTCTTCATTTTTTTCATTTTATTTTATTTTATTGTATTAACGTCTTCCCCATTCAAATACACTAACATTCAAAAGTATAAAATAATTAAGATTGTTTAATCTTTTTGAAAGACTCTCACCAAGGCTGCATTTATTTGTTCAAAAATATACTAAAACATTTTACATATTATACAAATTTTAAATAAGTGTTTCTATGTAAATATATTGTAAGATGTAATTTATTCCTGTGATCAAATGTGAATTTTCAGCATCATTACTCCAGTCTTCAGAGTCACATGATTCTTCAGAAATCAGTATAATATGATGATTTTGGTGTTCAGTTTTTGTTAAGTTTTCAACGTCCAGCCATATAGAGACACTTCTCACACTCTTATCAGGTCCCAATGGATTCAATTAAGTCTCGGCCTTCAATTTTCTCTTTGTTGAATAGTGTGTTTGACTGTCAGATTGCAGAGGTCAAATGGGTTATGAATGCCATTTCATATTGATTTAAGTCATTTGGTTTCTTTTTGAATCCGTCGATCAGCGTTCACGGTCCAGATGAAGTGCGTTTGCTTGTCACACGGCCCGATGTTCCCTCAGAAGTGCTCGAGTGCTCCAGAAACCCAAACCCAACATCATTAGAGATGTCTCACTTCTTGGTTTCATTTAACAGGTTTTATTTCACACGATTGCTGAGTCTCGCTGTGGTATTTCATCATGCTGGCGTTAATGCTGACTCTGTGTGTTTAGGAGGTGGTCCGGCTCGCTTTCCAAATGTCATGTGCTAACTAACCCAAAACTAAAGTGTTAAATGTGCCCAGCGAGGTCATGCATGATTACGGTCTCCTTCACCAGCTGTCGACTCCTCCTAATTACAGCTCTGACATCAGCGACAGCAGATCGCACACACTGAGGAGACACAGACACAGAGAGAGGTGGAGCTGCTCTTCTAGATGGATGAGCGTCTGCTTGTGTGTTAGTGATGCAATTCCTGTGGGCTGGAGTGAGCGCCGTGTAAACAGTACTTTATGGCTAGCAAGCAATAGCCGTCATTTCACCTTCTCTGTTAACTATAGACCTGATACTCCGGCTGTGAGTAACACACTTCTAGACAAGATAGCCTTGAATTGGGTACATGTCGACTTTGCCAAAATAACTTGCGAGATAAATGATATTCCATCATGTAAGCGAAGTCAACAGTGATTACAATGTCATTTCGTTGACATGTTCTATGCCCACTTATAGTCAAAACTGATTCGTTGTAGTTTCACTAGATGGCTGATATCCCATCATGTTACCAATGTCAATAATATTTAGATGTAAGTGTAATTTCATGTCATGGTCAATCTGTAGTCACGATTTAGCTATAGACAACTATTAGACGTCTTTTAAACGCAAAATTGCATGCTGGGTGACAACGATGCTGGATTTAGTGTTTTTTTTATGCTAGTTATCAGATTTTAAGTGCGTTGTACCAAAAAGTCTTCATTTGCTACCCTCATGTCACCAAAATGGAGATTTTGAACGACTGAATGGTAATTTTTGAGAGGAGGGAAATGGTGTAAGCCGAAAAACTTCTTTCTTTCAGTCTTTTTTTTTACGGTGTACCCCTTTAAAATGTGTTCCTGCTCCGCTCAGTACTGAAGCTTTGTCTTTGGCTGTCAGTAATTGACCTGAAAGAGAAACTCACTGTAGAAGAAGACGGTATATGCTAATACCCAGCATAACTCCCTTGCGGCACATTATGAAATCACATTCTGACATATTTTAAAATGCAAAACGTGAAAGTGAGCTTGTGGCTAGAAGCGTTTGCACTCAGTACGTATATTTTTCAGCTTCGTGATTATACATTCAAAACCATGTGATTCGACCTTGCTCATTCTTCCAGTTTTATGTATGTGTTTGTTTTTAACCCTCTGGTGTTCTTCGGTCACTTTTGACCGTGAAGATAACAAGTGTGACTCCCAAATGAGGAGCGCTAGAGTGTTGAACCGATGCATGACGTGATGTACAGCTCATGTTGAGTTTAAACCAGAATATTCCTTTAAAACGCTGATCTTCCTCTTATGATCTCAGGACCGGCTCCCGAATTGAACTTTCTGTGTGCTGGTTGTTGCTGTGAGGTCGCCCTGGGGTCGGCTGTCATGGTCGTTCTCTGGTCTTAATGGGGAAAGACTGGTGCGAGGGCATTCTGGGTCTCACTAAACACCAGCCGTACAATCCTGTGTGCCGCTGATTCGAGATGAAGCCTCCTTGATGCTCATGAGGTCACAATGCAGTCCTGGACAACTGATTCTCCTGGTCATGTGCTGTTTGTGTTCTAGACATTTTAACACATCATTCATGAGCTCCCCAAAGTTGATTTATAAAGCGCTTGGACCTTAGGAGAAACTAGTCTCATTCGGCTTACTAGCATAACTATGTTAAGAAACCAATATTAACCAATGTATCCTGTTGAGGGAAGTCAATCCCAGAAGTGAGGAACATGATTTGTGTGGCGCTTCACATCAGTTCCATTGAGTTTTAGAAATCGTCTGTGTATCGCATGTGATCCAGCTCATTCTGGTTTGGAGCAGATCTAGTGTGTTGTGTCTAGTTCAGTATAGTCCCGCAGCTCTACACACCTTCGAGAAAACATCACACACACTATTTGGACTTGAACCCTGAAGTTTCCTGAAGCTCTGGGAAGAGAGGAGCTGTTAATTGTAATGGGAGCGACTGTGTTCTTTCTCTTCCTGCTTTTCAGGTTATTTATTAGATATTTTCTAATCTATCTATCTATCTATCTATCTATCTATCTATCTATCTATCTATCTATCTATCTATCTATCTATCTATCTATCTACTGTATCTATCTATCTATCTAACTATCTATCTATCTATCTATCTATCTATCTATCTATCTATCTATCTACTATCTATCTATCTATCTATCTATCTATCTATCTACTGTATCTATCTATATATCCATCCATCCATCCATCCATCCATCCATCCACAGTGCTTAGCATAAGTGAACACACACATTGCCAAAGTTGCCTAAAAAGAGGAATAAAAAAAAATATCTTTTGGAAATTTTTCTTAATGCCTTAATTTAAAAAAAATTGGAAAACTCCAACCTTTAAGGACACTACATTTTTTTATGAATGAATAATGTATCGTAAATAAATAAATGTTTCTTCCTTAAAACAAAGGGTTCACCCTATGTTACAGTTTTTTCTCAGTCGCTTTGGTGCATTTCTCACATCACTATTTACATTTGCACAACAGTTAATGCAGTTCTCAAAACAATTAGTACAAACTGCAAAACCTAGTTGATAACCTGCAAAAGCGTGTCACTTGCTCAAAATGGATCGCTCATTCCTCAAAAGCAAGTATTCATGTCAATGAAAGTGTCAGTGTCATCAAGATGAAAAGTCTTGACAACATTGCTTATGAACAAGATAGTCAAATGGCTTTGTCATGTTTTCATTATGACAGTTTACTCTGCAAATGTTTTCCAATGCAAAAAAGTCATGATATTGGTGACACTACCTGAAGATGCTCAAGACAGCACTATATACTATTTGCACAGCCATTTGGAAAAATACAGTAAAGTTACACATTACTGTATTTAGTGAGGGTAAACTACAAGACACTGAATGTTTCACATTTTTACTGCATATGCTCTTTGCAATTCTAATTTGTTCACAGCATTGTGCAAAAGAAAAAATACACCCTTATTTACAACAAACATAAACTCCCTTTGGGAAGAGCTTGTGCACAACTGTAAACAATATTGCTGTACATATTGGAACTGAGCATACAACATACATAGTACTGTAATCATTCATGCACATCCAGACGTTCCTCTCTGTCTGGCCACATCATTTCATCTGCATCACAGCGAATATCATCTCTTGCAATGCAATCCAAAACAACAACATGCTTGCTCAGATGGTCTCCAGTTAGACCCCTCTCATTCTCAGGGATTATGTCCCTGTAAAGAGTGTCTAACAAAGTCAGCAGATGTTGTGTGTTGTATGGAGCAAGACGGGGATAGGTCAATTTATACACACCTGTTCTCCCGACGAAATGTTTGAATATTGAATTTACAGTGGTTCTCCCAACATTTGGCTGCACCCTTCGACCAGCCTCAGCCGTTGTGAGGCCGTGATTGACAACATGATCCACAATTGTAGCCCTGATTTCATCAGGGATCTGCCTATGTACTTGGCCTCTTCTTCCCCTCCCCTTCCCCTTCCCCTTCCCCGTCCCCGTCCTGCACCCTCACCCGCACCCCTCACCCCTCTTCCACAAGGCTGGCCTTCCATTTCTGTGTCACAGTATTGTAGAAATGGTACACACTATGTCCTGCTTGGTTCATATATGCTTGTAAAGTGGGGGTTTATGGGATTCAGCTCTGACAGTGATTGTAGAGAAGTGGCTTATCATTGGTTGCAATGCTCACACACCCCTTCGCATCAGTGAAAGTTGAGATTCACCTAAGATAAATTGTTCAATTTAGGAGACATTTTCAAAAATGATTTAAAAAAAAGTGTCAAATTAGCTTGACAGATTTTGACAACTAGTTCAACATTTTTGTATGTAATGACTCAAGCAATGAAAGGAGGACTATTAGTTTTATATGGAATGACTATTCAGCATTCACAAGGATAGTTAATTTTTGACTGACATACTGACATGACATAAGCAAATGATAATGTTATATAAAACAGCAGAGAGTTGTATGAAGAGCAATTGATGCATGTCCAAAAGCATTTGCAATTTGTTTGAAGGAATGAGAAACTGCTACTATGAAGTGCACAAATGCCTAAATGTTGTGGAGGTTGAACTAACTGTTGTGCAAATGTAAATAGTGATGTGAGAAATGCACCAAAGCGACTGAGAAAAACTGTAAATTCCCATAGAGGCAGGCAGATTTTTATTTTTAAAGGCCAGTTATTTCATCCTGATAAAGTTCCCTTGGCCTTTGGAATTAAAATAGATATCGGCATGGCGTACTTTCCATAAGATCATCTCTCAATGCAAATCAAACCAGCTATTAGGCGAACTGAAATAAACCATGCCAATCTCTAGGTATGGTGAAGTGTTTTTTTGTGTAAAAAAATCTGTGAATTTCTGTGAATTTTAGTTCAAATTTGTTCTACCTCGATACACTGAAATTTTAATTGCATTTTTCATTTCAAACTCAATTCATGTTCAGTAAATATGCCATTTTTCAGGCTTTCTTAATTCAGTTCTGAACTGTTCTGTTGACCACATTATGGTGGTTTGTGTGTTAACTCTAGGCCTAGTTAAGCATCCACAGCAGAGCTTTTTTAGCCTTATAAACGACATTGAAATGTGTTACAGAAACAGTGTTGTTTGGTTTTGTTTAGATTGTAGTTAAGACCAATAATTGGGGGAATGCAGAGCTGGAAAAGTAGGAAATATTGTGCTTGCCGTAGCAAACACCACTAACAAACAAGTATCTTCATCCCTGCACACACACACACACACACACACACACTGCAGTCCAGTCTTATTAGTCGGCACATTCTCTCCTCTTTCTGAGCGTCAGCAGAGGATCTGTGCGGTGGAAGTAGTGTGTGTGTGTGTTGTGTGTGTGTGTGTGTGTGTGTGTGTGTGGCAGCACATCTCGTCTGCTGTGAGAGCTTGTGTATAAATGAGACAGAGGGACGGCTCGCTGTCACCACCAGACCGAACAAATTAAATTCAGTGCGATAAGACGGAGAAACTGGCAGGCCTGAGCGCCTCCTTCTTGGAAAGTATCTCGTTAGTTTTACAACACGTTGATGGAAAGGCTTCAAGGAGAGCCGCGGTGAACGTCCTCACAAGAGTAAAAATAGCATTGATCATTTGTCCTGAAACAGTGTGTGCTTTGACGTCTGCCGCTGTCTCACTGTATGTCAAGCTGCAGTCAGCAGTTGTTCTGTACATTGCAGAATCAGCACAGCGTATGAACAGGTTATGTCACCTCCAGAACTAGTGTAGGTGTGGCCAAACCGAACCACTCAATCCAGCCTAAACCAGCTGGTGAAGTCACTCTAGAGGTGATCCAATCACAAGTGTTCATCTACGGCAGATTATAACGTTTTCAGCCACTATATACACTGACATCGCTGATCACCTGAGATGTTAATATCATGTGCAAACAGAGGATTACGTCATGTCTAATTTAGTCATTAAATGCTCAGAACTGGTTTAAAGGGTTAAAGGGGGAATTATTATGAAAGTTTACAAATAAATGTGTGTGCAGTGTGTACACAACCACCCTCTAATGGTAAAAAATCCACTCACTCCTTTTTTAACCCCCATAAATCATAAGCAGTCTCTCAGAATAAACTGTTTTGCTGTTTCTATGCAATGTGACATTGCTTAGGCCCCGCCCACAACTGCTGACAGGCTCCGCCCTATTAGCATAGCTCCGCCCCTCAGTGAGCTGTACACAGTCCGCCGTGTTTATCTCCTCACCACAGTATTTAACAGCAGCATTCAAGTAGGAAATGTATTCTTATTAAAGCTGCTTAAGTTATTCAGTCAAGAGCAGTGAGTGATTTTCTGTTTTTCTTTTGTTTTTTGATTTATATTAAAGGACAATTCCGACGCAAAATGAACCTAGGGGTAATTAACACATGGTTACCGAGTCGACCGTTCTCTGGGATGTGTTTTCATGATAATCGAATTGTAAAGAGTTTTATCTCTAAAAACTGATTAGTTTATAACGCTAGTAAATGGGGCATGGAATAAGTAAACATAACTGCTAGTTAATACCACTAACAAGGCTCAAAACTGCGATTTCTCGTGAGCGTGGCAGCGATAGAGATGATAATCAAAACCAAACATATGTTTTAGTTTTGGCAGAGTATCCGAGGCACAAGCTGTACAGGCTCCGCCCTCTTCTGGAAAGGGGGCGGGGAGCAGCAGCTCATTTGCATTTAAAGATACATGCACAAAAACAGCACAAATTTTACAAACATGATGTATTAACCGATCTGTGGGGTATTTTGTGCTGAAAACTTCACAGACACATTCTGGGAACACCTGAGACTTATAATACATCTTGTAAAAAGGTGCATAATAGGTGCCCTTTAAGTGATTGATAAGCTTGTGGGTGTCCAGGTTTATCTTGTTGTGCATATTTCAATATGATAACTTGACGTGGTAGACCAGCTTATTCTAACAGTGAAGGGTTTTTATCATTATGTTTTATGTCATGATTTTTTGTTGTCATACCATGAAACCGTAATGAACACATCTGTAGCTGCAGGAAGCGAACACTGGTATATTTATGGTGCATTATTCCGTTCACACAGAGGTTATGTGTTTTTGCTGGGCTATTTTAAGCTGTTGTTGAGGTTTAAGCGCAGTGTGTTCAAAGCCAGTCTGATTGCATCTGGAGCACCAGTTATCACTGCAGGATACTGCCGTTTTCTTCTTCTTCTTCTTTCTCTTCACTGCAGGCACTTTTAAATGGATGTGTTGGTATTTTCATTTAGTTTCCAGAAGCCTCCACTCATTTGCTGTGACGTTGGGCTAGCTCTGCTGTCCTCTGTTGCTATCATTAGCATCGGCTAACGCCGCGGGCGTCCTGACTCAGTTCAATCTGCTGTTCGGGGCCCGGAGCCAGTCAGATTCCTCCTCAAAACACTGCAGGAATCCAACTAAAGACAGATCACAACAGAACGGGGAGCCTCCTTTCTGCTTTGTGTGAGATTAAGTCAGTCCAAGCGTCCTGGTTTACTGTCGGTCAGTTACAGAAGATGTCCTGGGTCACTGATCGTATAATACACATGCTTTGGTTGTACTTGCACTGGCTAAGACTGCAGACAGGCAAATTAAACTGGCAAAAGCATATAATATTATATGAATTACATAGTCAATCCGTTTTGCAGTTCTTGACACTATTGTTTTCGTTTGCAAATCGACAGTAAAATGCTGCAAATATGTGACCCTGGATCACAGTCACGAGCCGCACGGGTATATCTGTAGCAATAGCCAACTATACATGTGGGTCAAAATTATCCATTATTCTTTTATGCCAAAATTCATCAGGATATTAAGATCATGTTGCATGAAGATATTTAGTAAATGTCCTACCGTAAATATATAAAACATGTATTTTTGTGAGTGAATGCAGCACAATCGTGAACATAAATGCACAACTTTAAAGGAGATTTTCTCAATGTTTACATTTTTTTGCTCCTCAGATTCCAGATTTTCAATAGTTGTGTCTCGACCAATATTGTCCTATCATAACAAACCACACATCAATGGAGAGATTATTTATTCAGCGTTCAGGTTATGTATAATAAATTGACCCATGTGACTTGTTTTGTGGTCCAGGGTCACATATTTGTTTCATATGCTTGATTTACACCGTTACAAATCTTCTCTTGTACACACATTTTATTTACACTTGTGCAATCTTATGTACACTTTCACAAATCTTACATGTGCAGGCAAATCTATTCTTTTAAAAAAATCATAGATCCATTTAAACAGATTGGTTGTCTTCGTATTGTCTTATTTTTTGTTCTGGTGTGATGTCATCCTCTGATCCAGTGAAACTCAATGGAATATCACAGGATAATCACTCACAGGACTGCATCTGATGGACTAGTGTGTTTTTGTTAAGCGGGGTAAAATACTTACTGGCATCACATACAGCGTTAAACACAACATTAAAACCTTTAGAAGTCCTCTGTCACTTGCACAGAATCATGGGGGATATGTAAGTATATTTACAGCCTCTGCTGTAGAGATGAGTGCAAACAGAAACATTAATAACAGCCCCTAATATTTACAGTGTACTTACAGGTTTGGGGTGGATTAAATGGTATAGATTAAAGATACAATATGTAAAAAAAAATGCCGCAAGGGGTCGCTAACCTCTTACAATAACAAAGTCGTAGGTTGATGACGCATAAGTGGAATTATGGAACTTGTCGTCAAGCCGAACGATCTAATAATGTTTATGGATGAGTGAATACATTGATGTGTTTATCATGACTGTGGTGTGAAGCGGACGCGAGTGCTAATGAGAGACAGATATCAGCGCCACACGCGAGTCCCGCGGTTATAAAGGAATAAGGACATTTCATTCTACCGAACTAACGTACCAGCAAATGCAGAATTACTCACACAGGACAGTTTATTGGACGAATTAAACGTGAGGTAACGCAGCGCTGTCTCACTCGCTCTACACTATCACACTAAACTGCATTTGAGTGTGTTAAAGTTATAATGATATTCTGTGTTAGTTTGTCTGTATGAGACTAGCAGTAATCTAGATCAACATTAGAATAACATGATCATATTCTAATCATGTTTAGCTATATAATATTGATTAGTTTTTATGTACTTTTGCTCACCTGTCTAATAAAGCTCATGCAAGAGCGGCGTCTCTGTCGAGTCGAAGTTAGTTGCGGATGCTAGCTCTCGGCGTCTCTGTCGAGTCGAAGTTAGTCGCGGATGCTAGCTCTCGCCGTCTCTGTCGAGTGGAAGTTAGTCGCGGATGCTAGCTCTCGCCGTCTCTGTCGAGTGGAAGTTAGTGGCGGACGCTAGCTCTCGCCGTCTCTGTCGAGTGGAAGTTAGTCGCGGATGCTAGCTCTCGCCGTCTCTGTCGAGTGGAAGTTAGTCGCGGATGCTAGCTCCCGCCGTCTCTGTCGAGTCGAAGTTAGTCGCGGACGCTAGCTCTCTGTGTCTCTGTCGAGTGGAAGTTAGTGGCGGACGCTAGCTCTTGGCATCTCTGTCGAGTGAAAGTTAGTGGCGGACGCTAGCTCTTGGCATCTCTGTCGAGTGGAAGTTAGTCGCGGATGCTAGCTCTCGGCGTCTCTGTCGAGTCGAAGTTAGTCGCGGATGCTAGCTCTCGGTGTCTCTGTCGAGTCGAAGTTAGTCGCGGACGCTAGCTCTCTGTGTCTCTGTCGAGTGGAAGTTAGTGGCGGACGCTAGCTCTTGGCATCTCTGTCGAGTAAAAGTTAGTGGCGGACGCTAGCTCTTGGCATCTCTGTCGAGTGGAAGTTAGTCCCGGACGCTAGCTCTCTGTGTCTCTGTCGAGTGGAAGTTAGTGGCGGACACTAGCTCTTGGCATCTCTGTCGAGTGGAAGTTAGTCGCGGATGCTAGTTCTCGCCGTCTCTGTCGAGTCGAAGTTAGTCGCGGACGCTAGCTCTCTGTGTCTCTGTCGAGTGGAAGTTAGTGGCGGACGCTAGCTCTTGGCATCTCTGTCGAGTGGAAGTTAGTCGCGGACGCTAGCTCTCGGTGTCTCTGTCGAGTGGAAGTTAGTCGCGGACGCTAGCTCTCGGCGTCTCTGTCGAGTGAAAGTTAGTGGCGGACGCTAGCTCTCGGCGTCTCTGTCGAGTGGAAGTTAGTCGCGGATGCTAGCTCTCGCCGTCTCTGTCGAGTGGAAGTTAGTCGCGGACGCTAGCTCTCGCCGTCTCTGTCGAGTGGAAGTTAGTCGCGGACGCTAGCTCTCGGCGTCTCTGTCGAGTGAAAGTTAGTGGCGGACGCTAGCTCTCGGCGTCTCTGTGGAGTGGAAGTTGGTCGCGGACACTAGCTCTCGGCGTCTCTGTCGAGTGGAAGTTAGTGGCGGACGCTAGCTCTCGGCGTCTCTGTCGAGTGAAAGTTAGTGGCGGACGCTAGCTCTTGGCATCTCCGTCGAGTGGAAGTTAGTCGCGGACGCTAGCTCTCGGCGTCTCTGTCGAGTGAAAGTTAGTGGCGGACGCTAGCTCTCGGCGTCTCTGTCGAGTGAAAGTTAGTGGCGGACGCTAGCTCTCGGCGTCTCTGTCGAGTGGAAGTTAGTCGCGGACGCTAGCTCTCGCCGTCTCTGTCGAGTGGAAGTTAGTCGCGGATGCTAGCTCTCGGCGTCTCTGTCGAGTGAAAGTTAGTGGCGGACGCTAGCTCTCGCCGTCTCTGTCGAGTGGAAGTTAGTGGCGGACGCTAGCTCTCGGCGTCTCTGTCGAGTGGAAGTTAGTCGCGGACGCTAGCTCTCGGCGTCTCTGTCGAGTGAAAGTTAGTGGCGGACGCTAGCTCTCGGCGTCTCTGTCGAGTGGAAGTTAGTCGCGGACGCTAGCTCTCGCCGTCTCTGTCGAGTGGAAGTTAGTCGCGGACGCTAGCTCTCGGCGTCTCTGTCGAGTGAAAGTTAGTGGCGGACGCTAGCTCTTGGCGTCTCTGTGGAGTGGAAGTTAGTCGCGGACGCTAGCTCTCGCCGTCTCTGTCGAGTCGAAGTTAGTCGCGGACGCTAGCTCTCGCCGTCTCTGTCGAGTCTAAGTTAGTCGCGGATGCTAGCTCTCGCCGTCTCTGTCGAGTCGAAGTTAGTCGCGGACGCTAGCTCTCACCATCTCTGTCGAGTCGAAGTTAGTCGCTGACGCTAGCTCTCGCCGTCTCTGTCGAGTCGAAGTTAGTCGCGGACTCTAGCTCTCGGCGTCTCTGTTGAGTCGAAGTTAGTCGCGGACGCTAGCTCTCGGCGTTTCTGTCGAGTCGAAGTTAATCGCGGACGCTAGCTCTCGCCGTCTCTGTCGAGTCGAAGTTAGTCGCGGACGCTAGCTCTCGGCGTTTCTGTCGAGTCGAAGTTAGTCGCGGACGCTAACTCTCGCCATCTCTGTCGAGTCGATGTTAGTTGCGGACGCTAGCTCTCGGTGTCTCTGTCGAGTCGAAGTTAGTTGCGGACGCTAGCTCTCGGTGTCTCTGTCGAGTCGAAGTTAGTCGTGGACGGTAGCTCTTGGCGTCTCTGTCGAGTCGAAGTTAGTCGCGGATGCTAGCTCTCGGTGTTTCTGTCGAGTCGAAGTTAGTCGCGGATGCTAGCTCTCGGTGTCTCTGTCGAGTCGAAGTTAGTCGCGGATGCTAGCTCTCGGTGTCTCTGTCGAGTGGAAGTTAGTCGCGGATGCTAGCTCTCGGCGTCTCTGTCGAGTGGAAGTTAGTCGCGGGATGCTAGCTCTCGGCGTCTTTGTCGAGTCGAAGTTAGTCGCGGGATGCTAGCTCTCGGCGTCTCTGTCGAGTGGAAGTTAGTCGCGGATGCCTAGCTCTCGGTGTCTCTGTCGAGTGGAAGTTAGTCGCGGATGCTAGCTCTCGGCGTCTTTGTCGAGTCGAAGTTAGTCACGGATGCTAGCTCTCACCGTCTCTGTCAAGTCGATGTTAGTCGCGGATGCTTGCTCTCACCGTCTCTGTCGAGTCAAGTTAGTCGCGGACGCTAGCTCTCGCTGTCTCGAAAACGCCACGCTGATATTGATCCTCGTTTTAGTTAACTAAAAAGGTCTGCTTGTCATGGTCCATAATGTTTGAACGAAACAACAACAGCGTGAGCGTGCCGCTAGACGTAACGCAGTTGTCCACGTCTGTCGCCACGGTTACTATGGCAGTACGAGCGGAAACCAGGGGTAATGCGGATATTACGTAATTGACAGGAGACAACATGGACGAGCCATTATTTAAAATTGGAATTTCACTGAAATTAAAAATCTTTGGGAATATTTGGGATATTGTAAGTACAACTGCAGGAAATATATCACACTGTGCAATTTATTTTTGGATAATTTATTACAAAAATCTTACATTACTATAGCTTCAAAGCCCAGAGCAGATTCTCCTCCATTACTGAACTAGTAAGACGGTTAATGATTGAACATCTGTACTTAAAGGGATCATGACATTGTTTTTTTATTATTATTTGAATGTGTTCCTTGTGGTTCACTTATAATGTTAAAGTATATATTTGAGAAAAAACAATCTTTCTCCTTTATGGCTTGTCAGTAAACGCCCACTGTTATGATTGGCTAACGTCATTGCATAGGAAACATTATCCATAAAACCGTGAGTAGGCAGCATCTGCTAGTAATGAACTCCAAACACATTTTCTTTACAACACAGTGAAGGGAATAAACAACAAAAGTCGAACAAACTGGAATGATTATAACACACCGTATTAGTTAAAACCAGCCATTAGTGATGTTTGAACTGTTCCAAACACTGATAGATTGACGTCTAAAGTCATTTAGTCATTATCTCAAACTTTTGACATTTAGTCGCATTAATGCAAGAAAAAGGAATTACTGTAAACATTTAAGATCAACATGAGAATTTACTTTCCTAATAGCTCATTTACTTATTCCGTTGTGAATGATTCATCAGTGCACTTAATTCCATAGAGGACAACAAGTGTGCTAACAACTAGCTTATAATGACAGAGAGTGAAAATAAAGATGGAAAAATTATAATTTTTACAATTATTAGATAAAAAAAAATGCTCTAAACTTCGTAAAACATAATTTTAAGAACTGAAAATGCTTTTTGTAATGTTAATGTTAACTAAGTCAAATATCAGAAGCATGATGATTTCTAAATGAGCAGTTTTTCCAGATTATTTTCAGTAGATGTTCTTGGGATTATTTGAATATGTGTAAAAGTAAGCTGATGTTTTGCATGTATGGCTGTTTGACACGTATAATCACACACTCGCAGATCCTGACAGCGAGCTCAGCGGGTGCCGTTACACCGGGAATCATGTGATCACATTCTATAAACTTTTATAACAAAACTATGTCATATTTAAATATTCATTTTTATTATTGTAGTTAATATGCTCTTTTTTATAATGTTTATAAATAAATAATATATATATATATGTATATATATATATTATATATATATATATATATATATATATATATATATATATAAACATTTTAATATAATAATTTAGATATTATTATTGTTATTGCAATTATATATATTTTTTTTTACATTGTAAATTTAAAAATGCAAATATGATATCTATAATATATTTTGGAAAAGAGCACCTGGCTAAAGTTTTGTTTTGTAAGTCAGGTTTGGAATGACATTAGTAAATTATTGTTTTTCTTTATTTTCTGTGAACTTGCCCTTTTAATATTAATAGTGACACACCAGTCGTCATGCTATGATGTCATCTGTATCTCTGGCCTGTGATTGGATGATGTTTGTTTGTCTTACCGTCAGGATCAGCAGATGTTTCTTGTGTTTCTTCAGTGAATCCCTCAGAGAGGAGGACTGAGGTGAGACAGTGAGTCTGCTGTCAGAGGTTAGTTTGAGCGACTGATGGATGATTGACAGGCAGAGAGCTGATCTGTAAAAACACATCATCAGCACAGGCCCTGAGAGATGAGGGATGTTCACTCGCGGTTTTCTCCGTTGAGTCTATGAACGTGTTGTCAGGTTCTTAAAGGAACAGTGTTGATTCTCCCTTCTTTACTTCTGTGGATCACAAACAAGATGCCCTCGCTGCACTTTTACATGCAACGAAAGTGATTCCTTCAAAAATGACTGAAGGTAAAAACATGCATTGGTATTTTTGAAGTATTGGGCTATTTAATCTTTTCATAATGGTTTGTTTCAGAATAGTGGAAAGCAAGCATCCAAAACACAGTTTTAAGTGTTTATTTTATTCGCACTTTGCATCTGTAGATGTCAATCTCACTACATATCTTTACAGTCGGTGAGTTTGTCCTCCACTTCAGCAGCAGTTATATACACCAAAACTTACAGTTTTTATTCCTATCCAGATTCTGAAGCTTTTTACTGAGGGGTTTGTTCATATTTCATTCGGTTGATACATATTAACATTTTATTCCTAATAACATGGTGAAAATGCCTTTTTTTTTATCCTGCCTATTGAAAAATATGAATACAATCTCTAATAGTATATAAATAATACTAAAAACATCCAAAATACATTTTTAAGTGTTTATTTTATTGCACTTTATTGCATCTTTCAATCTCAATACATATCTTTAAAGGCTGTGAGTTTTTTCAGCAGCACTTGCATTCATATTATTCCCATCTAGATTCTGAAGGTTTTTACTAAGATTTTTTTTTATTTGATTTTAAACAGCATTTTATTCCTAAAAACATGGTGGAATTTTTACTAGCTGTTGACAGTATTTTTTTATTATTTATGGAGTGATAAAAAGATTTTCAAAATTCTTTCTGTAAAAACCTCTAACTCTATTATGTCAACAAAATCTAAAAAAATTGGAACCTAACTTTATCCAATGTTCATATTTATGAAGAATATCAAAAAAGTTCTTTGTCACATGCATGTCAAATATCTGTAATGTTTCTTCAGTCTGTGTAGAAGCTGTTCATTCAGTTTTGCAGAGACTGTTGGTGCATTTCTTGTAGTGTGGACACATAATGTTACTTTAAAACAAGTGGAGCATTCATTTATACAGAGCAAAGTTTATGTATTTATGTCAGTAATATTACAGTATGTCAGTTTTGTGTACTGACAAACAACCTAAATCAATAAGCGTCAGCATGTGTCTGATCCGTAATGAACAGCGACAGGACGAACTGGTGCAGAAAGATCCTGAAAAACACCTCTGGATCGAGCGAGAGCTTCAGGAATCGCCTGGGACGGCGGGAAATCCTTCATGTTTGTTTACATCATGTGTGCTTGTGAACTCTTCCTTTAGGCAAAAGACAGAAGTCACGGAACAGGAGCTTTAACCTTTGTATCGCAGCTCAGACAAACAAACATTAGACGTGTCGTCAGTAGTCAAGCGGATCTGAAGCACTCTGACACACACACACACACACACACACGGCTCTCTAATGTCACTCACGCTCGCTCTATTAAAGAGCCTCTGACGAATATCACGATATCTACTTGAACCAAATACACTTAAAGCTTAATAGGGTCCTCATGAATAAGGCATCGTTAAATGACACCAATACCTGTGAAATGTAAGGATTCTTAGTATTACAGCAACAAATAATTTGCTTTTTATTTTTTTTTGTCAAGTTAAATATTATACATTTAAATGTGACATCTAAATATGTATATTAGGATGGATGGATGGATGGATAGGTAGAGTAATAGATAGATAGATAGATAGATAGATAGATAGATAGATAGATAGATAGATAGATAGATAGATAGATAGATAGATAGATAGATAGATAGATAGATAGATAGATAGATAGATAGATAGATAGATGATAGATAGATGTAAATATGATATCTCCTATAGCTTTAGTAATGATCTGGTGGTTTTGATGTCTGTAAGAATCATCTCGGAGGACTCTTGTAAAAGTCAGCAGATCTTCATGGAAAATAACAAAAGATCTGTAAAGGTCGTGCTTGACAGGTAAACCCAAAGGTAAACTTTAAAACACAGGGGCGACAGTTTTAGAATAAATATTTAAAGTCAAATCTTCAAGCACTGCTGCTCAAATACTAATGATTTCTCTGTAATCTCACTATAATTCACTCCTACTGGAGGTGTGTGACGTCTGGAGGGTTGAACAGCCGTAGATTTATTAAATCACATGAATTTATTAGTATATATGTGACCCTGGATCCCAAACCCAGTCTGGAGCCGCACGGGTATATCTGTGGCAATAGCCAACTATACATCGTATGGGTCAAAATTATAAATTTTTCTTTTATGTCAAAAATCATGAGGATATTAAGATCATGTTCCATGAAGATATTTAGTAAATGTCCTACCGTAAATATATAAAACATGTATTTTTGTGAGTGAATGCAGCACAATCGTGAACATAAATGCACAACTTTAAAGGAGATTTTCTCAATGTTAAATTTTTTTTTGCTCCTCAGATTCCAGATTTTCAATAGTTGTGTCTCGACCAAATATTGTCCTATCCTAACAAACCACACATCAATGGAAAGATTATTTATTCAGCATTACGTGTGATGTGTAAATCTCAATTTCAAAAAGATTGTCCCATGTGACTGGTTTTGTGGTCCAGGGTCACATATGTGTTTTTGAGCTGTACAGTTCTGCTGATGTCTGAGTGTGTGTGAGTTTGATCTGTGTAAACAGTGCTTGGTGATGTTAGTGAGAACTTAAACTAGAGACTCACCGGCCGTCTATATTCTGGTTATTGTGTGTCCACTACAGTCCACTATACGGAGTTATTATCTTCTCTGCTTGTATAGTCCAGCAGAGAGTGTGAGTTCATGAGGTCTTGACAGTGAATGGATCTACCACAAACAAAGCTTTTTTTATGAACAATAATGGCACATGGCATTAAATATGGACCCCTTTAAATGGATAAACCTACAACTTGCAACACAAGAGATGATGACATGCATTCATTTAGGTGAACTATCCATTTAAAGGGGTCCATATTTAATGCCATGTGCCATTATTGTTCATAAAAAAAGCTTTGTTTGTGGTAGATCCATTCACTGTCAAGACCTCATGAACTCACACTCTCTGCTGGACTATACATCTTTCTTCTGATGAGAAAACTGGGGTTCAAACACCATTGACTTGCGTTGTATGGATTAAAAAGATTTTTTGTGTGTTCCAGGATGAGTAAATGATGACTGATTTTTCATTTGAACTGTAAATGCTTCTGCCGTTCACTAGAGCGAGGGTTAAAAAGCGTAATAGTCCTGCCATGTTTTCATACCCATAATGCAGCATGAAATGCACTCTTAAAGTCAAAGAGCTTCCGATGCCCCGGCGTAGAGAAGGCTTCTCCTCCGGTTGTTGGCCGACACGATGAAGAAAACGCGTGGAGAAAGGATTGTTCTGCTCATCTGTGAAGGAGTGTGAGTTCATTCCTCAGATAGTGTGCCGTCTGCGGGGGGGAATTACGCCTGGACAAAGAAAGAAGCTTCGCAAGTTCTCCGTTAGCTTATTCGTGACTTTTCTATTCGTGAAAGCGTCTCTGTGTTAAATCTCACTGCGGTGTTGTCTGGATAGCTTATTAAAATGCTCATTACAGTTCGGAGAGTGATTCATCTCGTTAAATTTCCCATCATAATAGTCCGTGACTGATGAGTTATTAGACCGCACTCGGACACACACAAGCACATCCTCCAGAGAAGCCGTCTCTGTTTACAACAGCGTGTGAATTACTGAGGGAAAACTATTCAGCGACAACATTTCCCATCAATAAATAGGCAAAAGATACTGTTTTTTTGGGAGGCTTTTGAGCTTTAGGCTAAAAGTGAAGTCCGGCCTAGGACAATTGACATCTTTAGCCTTTATTTGGATGTTATTATAGATTTTATATTGTAGTCATATATATTGCGTAGTTGTGCTACGTAGTTGTGGAGTTTAATTGATTTATTTGTGATGATGACGCAATGAAACATGACAAATTGTGCCAACATAATTTTTATCTATAGGTTGTCATACAAAGAAATTATGAACAAGAGCGAACCAACATAATTAATGTTGTAGTCAATGTGTGCTTTTTCCTGTGAGCTCTTTATCATTTTTTGCAGAGTAAAATAAAACAGCTGTAGTTTGTTAGATAAATACCAAGTTTAGTGTTTTGTTCTTCACTCATATATATTGTTTATTGTATAAAATTTAAATGGTTTTATTCATATATATACATATATATATGCATATATACAGTCATGGCCAAAATTGTTGGCACCTCTGGTAAATATGATCAAAACTGGCTGTAAAAAATAAATCTGCATTGTTTATCCTTTTGATCTTTCATTCAAAATATTGCCAAAATTCTAACCTTTCATTGAAGCAAGAGAATTGAAAGTGGGGCTAAATCACATTATGAAATAAATGTTTTTCTCCAAAACACGTTGGCCATAATTATTGTCACCCTTTTATTAAATACTTTTTGCAACCTCCTTTTGCCAAGATAACAGCTCTGAGTTTTCTCCTACAATGCCGGATGAGTTTGGAGAACACCTGACAAGAGATCAGAGACCATTCCTCCATACAGAATCTCTCCAGATCCTGCAGATTCCCAGATCCATGTTGGTGCTTCTTCTCTTCAGTTCAGCCCACTCATTTTCTATAGGTTCAGGCCAGGGACTGGGATGGCCATTGCAGATCTTGGTTTTGTGCTCAGTGACCCATTTTTGTTTTGATTTTGATATTTGTTTTTGGATCACTGTCCTGTTGGAAGATCCAAACATGGCCCGTTATAAGATTTCTAGCCCCGGCTGTTAGGTTTCGATTTTTTATCTGTTGGTATTTGATCCAATCCATGATGCCATGTATCTGAACAAGATGTCCAGGACCTCTGGCAGAAAATTAGGCCCACAGCAGTAAAGATACAGCAGAGTATTTCATTTTACACATGGGGTACTTTTTTATCCCTGTGTGCACCAAACCCATCTTAAGTGTTTGCTGCCAAAAAAGCTATTTTTTTGGTTCCTCTGTCCATAGAACGTTTGAAAAGTACCTGACACGACTGGCACTTCAAACGGGACGGGTTCTATGGTCAGATGAAACAAAAAAATAGCTTTTTTGGCAGCAAACACTTAAGATGGGTTTGGTGCACACAGGGATAAAAAAGTACCCCATGTGTAAAATGAAATACTCTGCTGTATCTTTACTGCTGTGGGCCTAATTTTCTGCCAGAGGTCCTGGACATCTTGTTCAGATACATGGCATCATGGATTGGATCAAATACCAACAGATAAAAAATCGAAACCTAACAGACTGTGCTAGAAATCTTATAACGGGCCATGTTTGGATCTTCCAACAGGACAGTGATCCAAAAACAAATATCAACATCAAAACAAAAATGGGTCACTGAGCACAAAACCAAGATCTGCAATGGCCATCCCAGTCCCTGGCCTGAACCCTATAGAAGATGAGTGGGCTGAACTGAAGAGAAGAAGCACCAACATGGATCTGGGAATCTGCAGGATCTGGAGAGATTCTGTATGGAGGAATGGTCTCTGATCTCTTGTCAGGTGTTCTCCAAACTCATCCGGCATTGTAGGAGAAAACTCAGAGCTGTTATCTTGGCAAAAGGAGGTTGCAAAAAGTATTTAATAAAAGGGTGCCAATAATTGTGGCCAACGTGTTTTGGAGAAAAACATTTATTTCATAATGTGATTTAGCCCCACTTTCAATTCTCTTGCTTCAATGAAAGGTTAGAATTTTGCCAATTTTTTTAATGAAAGATCAAAAGGATAAACAATGCAGATTTATTTTTTACAGCCAGTTTTGATCATATTTACCAGGGGTGCCAACAATTTTGGCCATGACTGTATATATATATATATATATATGTATGTATGTATATATATAAAACAATTACTTTTTTTTATTATATTATATTTATAAGTATATTTAGTTATTTTAATATTGAAATAAATTTTAATAATTTAACATTCAAATTATTATTAATATAAAATATTTCGAAATAATATTTAAATTATATATATATATATATATATATATATATATATATATATATATATATATATATAATACTTAAATATTATTTCAAAATATTTTATAAAAAATATTATATATATATAAATATTTTTGACCACTACTGTTTTTACTTTCAACACTACAATTTTACAATTTTTGTTTTATTAAATGATATTTATAAGTGTATTTAGTTATTTTAATATTTTAATATATTTTAAATAATTTAACATTAAAAGTATTATTAATATAACATAATTTGAAATACTATTTAAATATTATATATATATATTATTATGAAAAAAAATTGTAAGTAAAAAAATAAATAATAATAATAAAATCCATGCCATGAACCCCTTTATTGGTTTTTGATTTAGTTATCGATAATAACCCTGTTTCAAACACCACACACACACACACATGAATAATTGTGCTAACGTCTGAAGCTCATGTCATGAGGGTGTGTTCTCCGTGTCTGAGGAGTGAACGCAGCAGCTGATGAGCTTCAGGTGTGTACAGAGCAGACGTTTAACACATCACACATCTGGAGAGGACAATATGCTCTTGCCTGAAGGTGAGATTGAGGAAATGTAAGTTCCTAGAGCAGATTTGATGAAAGTTTGATGAACCGAGACATACATGTTCAGCGGAACCTTTTGAACTCTGTAACGTTTGCATTATGCATGAGTTGTTTGTGTTGTAAGTGAAGGAAGTATTTCCATGAAAAATACAGCAGACTTTCAGAAATCTGCTCTGATCAAACAGACTCTTGATTATTATTTATTTACACGTGGCAAGAAAGAGCTTACGCAGTTTTAGAGGAATATTCTGGGTTAAGCTCAGTCAACTGCATGGTGGATTACCACACAAAAAATATATTTGTTCACTCATTCCTCACTTATTTTCAAAGAAAAATAAATCTGTCGTCTGATTGATAGTTTAGACTTTCTGTCCACGTAAAAGTATTTTAGTATAATTGTACAAACCTTCAGCTCGTGCTTCACGTGTTCTGGCAAATCTGACCTGATTTTGATCAAGTAAATTTGTCTTTTTCTTTATTTTTCAAGATGAACACTTACTGACTGAAGTACCCTAGGTTTACTTGATTCAACTTTTTTTAAAGAAAAATCATGAGTCTCAAATATGATCATCACACTTTTGAGGAAGGTTTGTTCGTTTCTCAATCATCATTGTAGTGCATTGCATTACTGTACATGTTTTAAAACTACAGAGATCATAAAACTAAGCATTAAATAACATCTTAAGACATTATTGGCAGATATTTAAATGCATGTATGTGCTATACTATTATAAAGATCATTGATTTACATTCAGTGCATTAGAATTTCATTTGCGGCAACTTGCTTTTTTTTTTTTTTTTGCTCAGTTTGAACCTCTGAATAAAAGAGCTTTTTTTCTCCTCTATATTCTCACTATATCAGACTATATGTGACCCTGGACCACAAAACCAGTCACGAGTCGCAATAGCAACTATACATCGTATGGGTCAAAATTATAGATTTTTCTTTTATGTCAAAAATCATGAGGATATTAAGATCATGTTCCATGAAGATATTTAGTAAATGTCCTACCGTAAATATATAAAACATGTATTGTTGTGAGTGAATGCAGCACAATCGTGAACATAAATGCACAACTTTAAAGGAGATTTTCTCAATGTTTACATTTTTTTGCTCCTCAGATTCCAGATTTTCAATAGTTGTGTCTCGACCAAATATTGTCCTATCCTAACAAACCACACATCAATGGAGAGATTATTTATTCAGCTTTACGTGTGATGTATAAATCTCAATTTTAAAAAAATTGTCCCATGTGACTGGTTTTGTGGTCCAGTGTCACAAATGAGCCTCGACAATGTTACTCAACAAAATACACTTATGCGAAACCTTTTTGTCTGAAGGCTAAATGAACTATTGTTTCATATGTCAAGCACAGTAGGAATGACTCAAGCGTTGGCCAAAGCACAGTAAATCCCTGAACTGGTCCCAGTGAGTCCGTGACAGCCGTGTAGATCAAGCGATGCTTTAGAAAGCCGCCGCCACACTTGGATGTTAATGGCTGCTGTTTTCCTCAAGACGAATGGCTGTGGATTCTGCATGCGATGTCACGTGTGTCCGGCCGCTCTTTAAAAGCCTGGTTAAAGCACTTGTAAATATTCAATACCTGTCCTATCTCCATCAAGACCTCAGATTCTCCTGCAGCTTAATGGAATTCAAAGACCTACATTCTTCCGCAGAGTTGCCTTGGAAACAAAGTTCTCCGGGCTGTTTTTCCCTGTGTTACCGGAGATACGGCAGATCAATCAACCCAGTCTCACGGCAGTTCGTGAAATAGTCACGAAATTTAATCTATTGATTCGTGTTCATGGACACGAATTGCCCCATTTTTTCGTGTCACTCGGCACGACTTTCAATCTAATGTATTTCAATGGGACGTATTTTTCGTGCCTGCACCACGTTTTTCTTTCGAGAGCACAGTATTGTTTTTTCTCAATTGTTATTCATTTTGCAAACTTTAAGAGCTACATTACTCTAATCAAGAGATTTTAATCCTCGTTTTTATTGCTTTATATTCGTTAGGCTACTCAACAGTAATCTATTTATTCGTGTCCAAGGGCACAAATATCCTTCTTTTTTTTCGTGTCACTCCGCACGACTTTCAATGTATTTCAATGGGACACGTATTTTTCGTGCCTGCACCATGTCTTTCTTCCGAGAGCACACTATTTTTTTTTTTTACAATTGTTATTCATTTTGTAAACTTTAAGGGCTACATTACTCACTCAACATTTAATCAGGAGATTTGAATCCTTGTTGTATTGCTTTCTAATCGGTAGGCTACTCAACACGAATTGATTCGTGTCCTAGGCACGAATTTCCTTCTTTTTTTTCGTGCCACACAACACGACTTTCAATATAATGTATTTCAATGGGACTTATTTTCCGTGCCTGCACCACGTTTTTCTTTGCAACATAGGCTATGCCGTTTGGTCATTTCCCCCCTCACGTCCAAAGCCGACGTTGAGGGTACCCCCATTCGTCACTTGAAAACGGAGAGGGTCGTCCGATAGATTTGAGAAATCCCTCATCTTTGAATTTTGAACTTTAATTATTTAACACTAACTCTTTTTCCTTTCTTTTTTATATAATTGAATACATTAAAATTACATAATTACAGGACGGTATATTTTCTATATGCTTAAAACATTCATTAATTTAGGTGGGATATTTGATAATTTTCGATCACATATTGTAATTTCCCCCTCACGTCCATAACGTTGAGGGTAGCTAGCTGAAACCCTTTTCTAATTCGGTAATATCACGATTTTTCCTCTCTTTTTAATATAATTTTGGACTACATTAAAACGACATAATTGCAGGACTGCATATTTTCTATATGCTTAAAACATTCATTAATTCATTGTGGGATATTTTATAATTGTCGATGGTATTTCAATTTGCAATGGCTTATAGTGAGCCTACTTTGTTTTGTTTTTTTTGTTTGTTTTTTTGCGCCAAAAAAAAGGAAAAAAAGAATAGCCTACTTTTATAGAACTTTCATCTCAATACTGATTATGAAGTTGTAATAAATTAATTATATAGCCTACTGCAGAAATGTTTATATTACTTTATATGGACATATCCTTTGGCAAAGAGATGGATGCATTCTGGGAAGTGATATGTGTTTAAATGTAATGGCTACATACTCGTGTTTCCTTCACTTGGACATTTGCTGACCCCTTTAAAATTTTGAGCACGGATATAAAATATTAAAACTGTACTTTTTAATTATGATTGATATTTTGGCGCAATATTGTGCAACACGTCACTGTGTGTGCGACCATCGCAGAAACCACCATTGCCCAGCGCGATTCCACCACGGTAAGTCGCTTACAACAGTCTAATAAGCAAGATGAATTCATAAGCATTATTTACACATCCAAAATTAATACAATTACGATTTTATTAAAAAAAAACATGTTCTAGTCCTAGATATAGGTTCTATATATATATATATATATATATATATATATATATATATATATATATATTAATAAAAATGAATTAAAAAAAAAATGTTACGCGACTTTTAACAGTAGCACAGGAAATAGGAACAACGTGATATGTATTTATTTATCCTAAGCATTTATAAGAAAATGGGAATCACTCACTATTAGGGTACACTTTTTAAATCTTATATCAACATAACACTACATAATTAACATTTTCTGTTGTTCTCCCTGCAGATCCTGTAAAACATATCACCTGTCTAACCTATCCGAACCTGATTGTCAAAAACCCGAAGGCACTTTTAAGAGCCAACCTCTATCTCTTCATTTTCTATATCTTACATCCTCTCTGTTCTCACTGTATCTATATTTCTGTCCATCTCTTCAATCTTTATCTATCTCACGGTCTGTATCTATTGCTCTTTCTTTCCTCCCTGTCTGTCTTTGTCTACTTGTCTGTCTTACCCATCTTTGTCAGCCTGTCTGTTTGTATCTGACTGTCTGTCTGTCTGTCTGTATTTGACTGTTTGCTATAATGCCAGGGGGGTCTACAAAAAAGATCTGCCCCTTTTGTCAGGGAATAATATTTTGTGCTCAAAGAATCTGCTCACATTGTAAAAAGGAGCAGCCTCTCAAGCAGCGCCTCAAGAAGAAGCTTCAGAGGTTTGATGAGAAGCGAGAGGAATGGGTGGTTGGTCGTAAGAAAAACCACAACACTGCATCCATCAAGGATGAAGCCACTATCATGGTACGTACAATTTCATACATGACAGTAAACGATCATCTAGGAAGTACATTCAGTGGTACCATTTGTTATTGAGCATGCTAGCGCAGATCAGATCAGAAAGGCATTATTTTTTGCCAATATAGATAAATTTGAATATTTTTTTTCCCAATGATACTTTGTCCTCCCTGTGTCATCAGAATCAATTTAAAAGTATAATTTAACTATCAACTTTGAAGGCACACGTAATTGTGATTTGTAGTTTTTATTTTAGTGGTGGTAATACAACCATAAAGTTATCACATCTTCACCGTAATACATCACATACCTAAATGATCTACCAGAGCAAAATTTTAACACACAGCAAATATAATTGAAACTCAGGAATTCTTGAGTTCATAACATACACAGGCATGCATTTTGAAGGAATTACAGGTGCAATTTAATAATCAAACTTTCTTATCGAGTGGATGAGAAATAACACATGAACTGCATTCATACTGTAATTTAAATGAATATTCTTAGTTATTTTTTATGTTGTTTTTCTATTACTTTAAACAGCAAACACACAATTTTGTCATTGCAGCTTGAGAAACTCCATGCCATTGGCTACAAACCTGTTCTGCTACTCGGAAAGGAGAACAAAAAAAAAGAAATTAAGTGCGAAATATTAACGCCTCGCTGCACACTCTCCACCTTTGCCCAGGACTACCTGCAGAAGATAGGTTCATTTTATGAATACCTTTGTGAAGGTGAGATGCATGCACTGTATCTTAAAGTCACAGTTCACAACTTGTGTTGAGAACGCAAAATATTTTATTAATGTTTAAATCTTAAAGGAATGGCTCACCTCTAAAATTCACCTCTGCTGCTGAATGCTTGTATGATCATAGTCTACTCTATGTGACGTCTCTACCAACACATTTAATGTAGACGCAAATGGGTAGAAAAACATAAAAATTCACACCTGGCAATTGATTATGGGAATTGAAGTAAACTGTTTTAAAACAGTAGTTTCCTGCAACTGCAGAGGTAGACATGTAGATTCTAAGTGTATTGAGCCCTGTTTGTATTAATAGCATGCAGCACACTGGTCTACAATGGGATTTGGCACCCAGAGTTAAGTGCATTCAAGCATATACTGTCAACTTTAGAATTATGTTTGGTATGTTTTTGTAGGATCCATATTTCATTTCTGTTTTCAGCCCACATACAACCATATTTTTTAATGTTTAGGCACACTGACCACAGCATTTTTTGTAGTGACATACTAATTGAACACATTACATTTGCAAAGACCCGTTTTGGTCACTGGGTCAATTAATTAAATGACGATGAATGAGCGCACACAGTCTAGTCTTAACTGAATTGTTTGACCCAGACTGTAAACAAACATTATACTTGTCATTTTTTTCAATAGATATTATGAGCACTCTGGGTTTTATTTTCCTGACTTAAAGATATATTGGTTATCGTCATAGAAAATCAATCAAATATATTACAGATATCTAATACATCCAGTAGACTCTCAATAGTTCTCCTGCAATCAAAAGTGCCTTCAAATTAGTGGTGGGCGGTATACCGGTTCATACCGAAAACCGGTGTATATTTTCGTTATGATATACATTTTTAATATACCGCCATACCGATGTATTTAATTACACAACGTCTTCGGAGCGAACGTTACGCTGCGCGACACTGTTTCAGACGGACCCTTTACAATGTTGCGAGGCGTGGTGAGGGTAAACACAGCAGTGCTCTGGTGTTACGTTACAGGGAAGATGGATGCTGCAGAACTAGAACATGACACAGAAGAACTTGTGCCAAAAAGAGGAGCCGGGGCTGTTGTTTGGAGGTTTTTTGGTTTCCAAAAAGAAAAAAAAGGTTTCGAGAACCGTTCATCCAATCGACTTCACAAGGGAGTGCGGTGTCGCATTTGGTGCAATATAGATGGACACGCGAGACGCAACATTCAGAATTATTTCAGAATTCAGACACATTCAGAATTAAAGGTGGGGTATGTAATTCTCTTTTTTGGCCATTTTTTCAAAATCACTTAAAATCCTATTCCTAACCCACTTACAGCCACTGAGTTAGAAGCACTGAAATAAAAATTAAGCAATTTAATCATCTGTGGAACGGGCAGGACTCAAAAAACACCAGCCAATCATTTCCAAGACCACCTAGAATCATTGGACAGTAAGTGTGTCAATCAGTCGGTCGTACCATTGATTGGTCCATGTTCTTTGAATGGGTGGAGTCAAAGGAAAGAAGGTAGGACCTTTTGAGTTGTGTATTTTCAAAATCTACCGGCCGTTTTGCAAATCACATACCCCACCTTTAATCAACTTTAGTAAACTACAGAAAAGCGCGAGCGGGAAGCGGCGCACCTCAAGCGGGAAGCGGCGCACCTCAAGCGGGCAGGGCTTATATGCTCCGAGAACGGACACACACTGGCTATAGTATTATAAAACGTAATCTAATATTTTTTTGACTAACAAATTACTGACACAGTAAAGGGTAGATTTAAATAAAGAAAAACTAAATTTAAATAAAGAAAAACTAAATTTAAATAAAGAAAAAACGAATTTAAAATTAAGAAAAACGAAATTTAGATAAAGAAAAACTAAATTTAAATAAAGAAAACAAAATTTAAATAAAGGAAAAACGAAATTTAAATAAAGAAAAGCGAAATTTAAATAAAGAAAAACTAAATTTTAATAAAGAAAAACGAAATTTAAATAAAGAAAAAACGAAATTTAAATAAAGATTATTTATACAAATATTTTTTAATTTTTTTGTGTATATCAAATTTTCATAAAAAATATTTTTGTGAAATTTGCACAGTAAAAGTTCTGTATTTTGACTGCAATTGTCTTTGCATTCTGATTCCTCACTTCATTAGAATCATGACTGGCTCTTATTTGTAAACAACAGCATAATTTTCTGGGGCCATGCAAACCTGTATTACTAGTGTGGAATTATTCTACAATATTCACTAATGACAGTAAAATAGACCATCCTAAGTCGATTTACTGCAGTAATTCCTCTCTCAACCAGTAGAAAATGCATTGAACACCTTATGCATGAAAAAAAAAAAAACGTCATAAACCGGAAAACCGGCATAATTTTGGAAAAAACCCTGATATACATTTTTGGTCAAACCGCCCAGCACTACTTCAAATCTGGTTGGGGAAAATTTGGTACACATTTACCTAACAGTTAAAACAGGTACAGATCAAGCTTATGGTTAACCTCTATGTTTTAAATAAGCAAAACACAATACTTGTTAACTTGCACAGGATGGACCCAGGATTCCAGTGGCAATGAGGATCAGCTGATTACTCTGCAGCTCACACCCTGCGAGGCGAGCCCCACGGGGGGGCAAGTGGAGCAGCCGGAATTCACGGAGGGGCAAGTGGAGCAGCCAGAATCCACGGAGGGGCAAGTGGAGCAGCCAGAATCCACGGAGGGGCAAGTGGAGCAGCCAGAATCCACGGAGGGGCAAGTGGAGCAGCCAGAATCCACGGAGGGGCAAGTGGAGCAGCCAGAATCCACGGAGGGGCAAGTGGAGCAGCCAGAATCCACGGAGGGGCAAGTGGAGCAGCCAGAATCCACGGAGGGGCAAGTGGAGCAGCCAGAATCCACGGAGGGGCAAGGTAATTAGAACAAATTTAAAGAGTTACAGTTTATATTTGTAAAGGCCAAAAGTGTTTGACCCATGGGTTACCTTAACTTTACTTTACTTCCAGTGTTTTTCCCCCATAGAGCTTGATGCAGGTCAGGGCTCTTTTCAACGAAATGAACTCAAACACACCATGCTATAACTTTTTTGCTGCTTGATAAAGTAAAACTCACTAGGTGATGATACACAGGGCAACTTTTTGAGCAATGTTGCTGGGCAATCTTGCCGAGTGATTGTTCCTTGGGCACTTTCACATTGAAAATGGGCAACACATTTCTATCTGGATAATTTAGATGGGTTGTGGGCCCTGTGTCTCATCACCTACAGGGTTCTCATTTTCAATGGATAATCTTCTAGAAAAGTTGATCTGATATTAAATAATTAGATAGATGATAGGTCTATCTGTTTCTGTACTAGGGCTGTTGGAAGTAATTTTGTGAGTCCATTATAAATCTAAAAGTAAAATAAGTACTACTAATCAAATCCTGAAATTACTAGGCCAAATTTTATTATTAAAGATATTAGGATAATTCAAATATTCAAAATAATTGGGAATGTCAGTCTCCCATGAACAGGATCAGCGCTTGTTAAAAACAAATTTGGATTATCACAAACAGGATGGACATAAATGAGAAAATGAAACACGTGGAGTTAATGGAGCAACCTTAATTAAATCGCAATAAGAATGCATGTACTTTACACCTATTAATACATGTACTGCCACACTTGTGCGATGTTGTGATCTTCAAGAATTTTAAATAATAAGTTAAATATTTATTTGGTATACGAGTAATTTTCTTTCTCCAAACCCACAGCTGTCTTCACAGGGTCAGCCAGGGGCACAGTCGCAAGTCGGAAAAAAAAAAAGTCAGGTATGTAAATGTTTGTCCGTCCTTCGGATGAGACGTTAAACTGAGGTCCTGACTCTCTGTGGTCATTAAAAATGGGTGACCTTCGAAAAAGTAGGGTGCGGTGGGGTGTAGGGTTGTAACCCCAGCATCCTGGCCAAATTTGCCCATTGGCCCCTCTCCATCATGGCCCCCTAATCATCCCCATACACTGATTGGCTTCATCACTGTCTCCTCTCCACCAGTAAGCTGGTGTGTGGTGGATGCTGCACATTGTTGGTGGTTGAGGAGATCCCCCCTTCAATGTAAAGCGCTTTGAGTACCCAGAAAAGCGCTATATAAATGTAATGAATTATTATTATTATTATTAGGGTAATAATTGGTGGTTCTGATAACTGTTACCATAGCTTGGTAACTATGAAACTCAATGAAACTCATTAGTCAAGCAGATTCTCTAATAAGTAAATTAATTACTTAAATAGAATTTAAAGGGGACCTATTATACTAATTTCCAGTTCTATATTTTTATTCTGATACTCCACTAGAGTAGCTTTGCATGATCCTAAAAAAGTCCTTATTTATCTTAAACTGGTCCTTTATGCAGACCCTATCTGAAACAGGTCATTTTAGATGGAGTATTCTAAAAGCCTACTATGATTACTATTTTCCAATGAGCCTGCATGTGATGTAATATCTGGAGCCAAATTAAACAGCGTGTTTGCACACACATTAACTGAGAGGATGGTCTTTTCTCATATTTCAGGGGTGTCTAGACACACCAGGGACACATATTTATGTTGAAAAGACATTAAAAAGTGCATTCTGTCTAATTATTGTAAATGTGTTTTGTTTTTTTTCTGAGTGGATATATGACTGGACTGTAATCTTATATCCCACAGGGGGACCAAGGCATATGCCTGAAAGGAAAAGGCCACAAAAGAGTAAGTGCATGTAAATGCAATGATTCATACTTTGCTAAACATTGCAACTTAACCCCTGTTAATTCGCTTTAGTTCAATTGCTTATTTTTTTTAACTACTACAACAGACAATTTCCGGTAGTCACAATTTTATTTATTTAATGAATTATTTAGCAAACGCTTTTATCCAAAGTGACTTACAAATAAATACAATATTTACAATACAAACAGTCAAATCACCAACAGGGCAACAATACTGTATGTAAATGTCGTGACCAGTCCAGCTAGTCCAGCGTAGCACACATAACCATGATTATTCATAATAGATATAGAATAGGAATTAGTATTATTGAGATTATTACAATTGACAAGCTATAAAATCCAACAGGGTTAATTAGTCAAATTTGATTGACCAAAATGCATTGCCAAGTAGTAGAAGTAGCAGCAGTGTTCTTAGTTGTGAGCTGTGGCTTAGCAGTAGTATGGTTATTCAAGCCAGCATACCACATTGGAACCGAGAGTAATTTGGTTCAATGATGCATGTTTTGATTAGTGATAAACATCACTTGTCATCCTTGCAAGTCTGGTCACTACTTAAGTATTCATAGTTGTGTTTATTTTGTTTCTAATCTAACTATCTAAAAAATATTTGAAATGTGTTTTTGATGTTCACAGATTGCTCCTACCATACTCGCCTAGAGGCTTTCCCCATCAGGAGTGTATTAAGAGAAAGAGTGAGAAAGGTTAGACAGTCATAAAGGAACTGCAGAGTGTAGGCAGTATGCAGTGTAATATAGGATTTAGAAACTTCCGTGTGTTTTGGCAAATACATATTATACATACCATAATTGTTAGGTTGATACTTTTTATGTGTTCAGTCTTTTTGAATTACAGTTAATGAAGGAGTGTCTTCTGAAAATCAGTGAAACTCAATGCCTATAATCAGACATAATAGCCTTATGCTAAGAATGGATTTTATTTTTTGTCTTTTCTTACATTAGGGCAAAGCAGAAATGCTGGTTGACTGGGAGCCCTGTCCAGTATGGTATGTCTTATTCTGTTCTTCTGCTTTATGAATTAATGCATTCATTATTTATTTACTTAAAGGTGGGGTATGTAATTCTCTTTTTTGGCCATTTTTTCAAAATCACTTAAAATCCTATTCCTAACCCACTTACAGCCACTGAGTTAGAAGCACTAAAGTAAAAATTAAGCAATTTAATCATCTGTGGAACGGGCAGGACTCAAAAAACACCAGCCAATCATTTCCAAGACCACCTAGAATCATTGGACAGTAAGTGTGTCAATCAGTCGGTCGTACCATTGATTGGTCCATGTTCTTTGAATGGGTGGAGTCAAAGGAAAGAAGGTAGGACCATTTGAGTTGTGTATTTTCAAAATCTACCGGCCGTTTTGCAAATCACATACCCCACCTTTAAACTTTATTTTTTTGCTACAATTTTTTTATTAATCTGTTCTGTTTCAGATTAAACAAGCCTTTTAAACAAGTGTAAATCACACATCATTACCGAACATATAAGTATAACAGTTTCATTTTCCATCTATGAAGAACCACCACCATTAATGCATGCATGAAGGTGGTGGTCCTTCATAGACGGAAAATGAAACTTATACTTATAAAAGACATGTTCGGTAATGTTTTAAGTTTATTGGAAACCCCAACCAGTAACAGAAAAAAAATCCCTTCTGTTTTTAGTGGTGAGCAGTGGGCCCATTCCTGGCAGCCAAAGGATTCACTCCAAAATAATGAAAATAAATAAAATGTATGTTTTGAACTCCATTTTGGTTTCAGCCTATTTATTAAATTGTTTCTGTGCTGCATTTGAAGTTATATCTCATCTTTCTGTAGTAATGAAAAGGGGAACATCTCCAAGAATATGACCTGGAGTTTAATCTCGAAAGGGAATGTACTAGAAATGTACTTAATCCAACTGAATTTTCTTTTTTCAGATGTTATTCAAAAGCATGTTTCATATTTCATGATTATAAATTGCACTGTTATTTTATTACAGTTGACGTGTAATTTGATTTCATGTTCTGTTTTCTGTGCTTTAAAAAAAAATAAGACTGTCCTTCTTTATACTCGCACATTATATCATATCTTTTACATTGTCTCTCTCACTCTCTTCTACTCCAAACTCATCAGCTAACTGGGTGTTTTATGTCTTAAACCAAATGTAATTTCATCTCAACCCTCTTGAACCAATCGTGTCATACAGTAGGTCCCTCCACTGTGGTCATCAGGAGAAGAGCTCCACATTCATCTAGATCTCAGCATTGCTACTCACCCCTTCACCACCACCAGTGTCGGCTCCATGTAGGGGATATCCCTTTTCATATCATGCATTTCTCTTAAAAGAATGTCTTTGTGTGGTCCAATTGCCAAAAGACTAGTTTCAATTTGTTATGCACCTTGTCAATAAATTTGTTTGATCATTCTTTAAGTCTCTAGTGAGTAATTAAGCAATAAATAAGCATTTGGAATATTTTCACTTATATTTTTGTGAAAGAACACAAATACACTACAATAACACTTGCAAAAGATGATCATTTTTGTTTTTACTTTTCCATACATAAATTTAATTCAAAACAATATGAGGATGAAGTGGTTGAGACAAAAGGAACAGACTACATTGAGCATATTTATATGTGAAATTTGTTTAACTTTACAAGTGGATTCTTTTTTAATTAAAATGTAGGTAAAGTTTAGATATTCGAATTATCCATATATAATTTAATCAGGGCTCTCACGTTTTTATAAAAAAATTGGAGTGAGGTTACATTTGTTAGGAGAGGAGCCACTCACATATTTGAAACAGTGTCCCCAAGTTTTTGCTTGCAGTTCAATTTTATCTATTGTTCTAATTGTTTAATATCTAAACAGACTAATTGATCCAAATAAAATATATGATTTTATCTTCTAGAACTGAACAGTTTTTGTCACTAGTTAAAAAGCCAAATATTGATTTATTGAGAAGGTCTTGATCTGGAGAGTAGCCTATTTCACACATTCTGTAATTCTTTAATATTATGATATTGTTTGTATACTTATTGCATCTAATGCTGACATGTTTATAAGTGGCAGTTTATTACATTCATCAGTTGGTAAAACAAACATTTGCAGGCCATAATTAAATAAATAAACATAATGTTAAATAAAACTTTTTTTTTTAAGTCGCTCTTTGAAGGGTAGCATAACTCCCGCCGACAATCTTGAATTCATGTCTATTGTAGCCTACCAGCTAAAACCACAGATTTGAAGTCTTGGCGATTTATTTTTTCATCCTAATCATATATAAATATAGCATAATGTATGTTTCGGCTGTATAGTGTATGTTTCTTAATATAGAATAGTAAAGACATATAACATTTATAACATTATTCCTGGTCGGGAAACCAGAAGAACTACAAGTATGGTGACTGATTTGTACACTTTGTAAGAAGTTCAATGGCGCGTCTCTCGTGGGAATTGTAGTTTATACAGTTTTTTCCCCCAACTGCTTACACACAAAATCTTTTTTATGTCACACGATTTTTTTAAACCTCTCACTCAAAGTGCAAAACTGCACACCACATCTACAAAAACAATAAACTATTTCTCAGCCTTTGACTCAGTTTTCAATTGCATAAAACACTTTTTTTCAAAACACTAGGCTACACACAATTTTGTTTGTGCAGTTTTAGGAAAGTTTTGAAAAAAGGTGACATAGTTTTGAAAATGTGTGCAAGCAGTTGGAAAAAAACTGTAAATAGTGTACATTGGAGACGGCCCTGATGGTCAAATATACTTAATGACCTGATAGCCTCGCAATTTTTTTTCATCTTGATCATTTAAATATAGTATAATGTATGTTTCAACTGTAGGAGATTGTTGATATAATACACTCACCTAAAGGATTATTAGGAACACCATAATACTGTGTTTGACCCCCTTTCGCCTTCAGAACTGCCTTAATTCTACGTGGCGTTGATTCAACAAGGTGCTAAAGGAATTTTTTAGAAATGTTGGCCAATATTGATAGGATAGCATATTGCAGTTGCTGCAGATTTGTCGGCTGCACATCCATGATGCAAATCTCCCGTTCCACCACATCCCAAAGGTGATCTGGATGGAGATCTGGTGACTGTGGAGGCTATTTGAGTATAGTGAACTCATTGTCATGTTCAAGAAACCAGTCTCAGATGATTCACACTTTATGACATGGTGCATTATCCTGCTGGAAGTAGCCATCAGAAGATTGGTACACTGTGGTCATAAAGGGATGGACATGGTCAGCAACAATACTCAGGTTGGCTGTGGCGTTGACACAATGCTCAATTGGTACTAATGGGCCCAAAGTGTGCCAAGAAAACATCCCCCACACCATTACACCACCACCACTACCACCAGCCTGCACAGTGGTAACAAGGCATGATGGATCCATGTTCTCATTCTGTTTACGCCAAATTCTGACTCTACCATCTGAATGTCTCAACAGAAATCGAGACTCATCAGACCAGGCAACATTTTTCCAGTATTCAACTGTCCAATTTTGGTGAGCTCGTGCAAATTGTAGCCTCTTTTTCCTATTTGTAGTGGAGATGAGTGGGGCCCGGTGGGGTCTTCTGCTGTTGTAGTCCATCCGCCTCAAGGTTGTGCGTGTTGTGGCTTCACAAATGCTTTGCTGCATACCTCGGTTGTAAGCTAAAATTGTATAACCCTAGAACTAACCCTACTCTGGAAACTGGAAGAACTTCAAGTATGGAAGCTGATTTGTACGCTTAGTAACAAGTTCAATGGCACGTCTCTACAGGGGGGAGCGTGCCTATGTTCCCACAGCCCTATGTTCCCGGAGCCCTAAGTGCCCACAGCTCTTTGTTCCCACAGAGGGTTAGGGTTACCCTAACCCTAAACCTAACCCTAACTAGCTGTAGCATAACATAGCTGTAACATAGAGCTGTGGGAACAGAGGGATAACCCCAACTAGGGAGCTGGCACAAATCTCATCTGAGACTGCTTGTCTCTTTGCCCTTTCCCTTTCTCCTCCCCCTCTCATCTTATCCGTTTCATCGATCTGTTGAAGGTTCTGATTGCGGTGTGATCAGTTTTGACTCTTTGTGTAGTGCTTTCTAAATTACAACATTGTGTAGGCAATGATAAATGGATAATGTGTAAAGTTTTGCAGTGAAAGTTTAACAAATCTGACTCATGTGTCAACACTGGGGAGTAGTGTTTATAGTTTGGGGGAAAGGGTGTGCTTTTTGATAAACGGTGTTGTGTTTTTGAAATTTGAGTTCAAATCCATTGTTATAGTGTTTCAGCAATCGAGAAAAACTGTAACATATACACCTAAACAACAGATAAACATTACTTATTATGATAGATCTTGTTTAATTACAAACAAGGTTGATTGTTTGAAAATAAGTAAAAAGACATACATTAAAGTAATTAATTAATAATGCAGTTTGATGTTAAACAGTTTATCTGTAAACAAGATTCCATAGTGTGATGTTTTTATCAACTATAAAAATTTAAAATATTGTTTTTCAATAAAGTATGAAAAAGTAAAAACAAAATATTCATCTTTGGAAATACTTTATTTCTTGTCTTTCACAACAATACCAGTGAAAATACACCAAATGCATATTTGTCAAACAAGCCATAAGGCTGTATTTAAAAACATTGGACTGTGAGGTTAAGTTCACTTGCAAAAAGCTCCAGCAGAACAAAGAATTAAGTCATCTGTCAACTGTAATAATATACAATATAAATTATAATCGTAAAATAAAAAACGGTGTATTTTTCTGTTACATACTATAATGCATCTTTGCAGTAAATAATATAAAGTTACACAACAGTTATATACACTCAATCAAGTAGTGATCCATAGGCAGCCTCCTCTGGGGAAAAACAAAATGTCATAGACTGACACAGACACTGCTGCTGCTCCACAGAATAAGTGAATATTAAGAAATGCAATCAAGAATGAGTTTTTACATTAAGGCCTAAATGTGATGATAGATTATAGATAAATTGTCATGAGGTCACCAAGGTCATCATGTGCTTACAAGATTTCATGGCAATCTGCCCAATTAGACAATATTCAATTTTACATTCTGGTCTAATGATTGTGCTACAGGGAATGTCATAAGGTCAACATGACATGATTCATTGCTCAGCAAATTACAGAAATCGGTTCATAACATTTGTTGTATGCAAGTCAAAAGTTTAGCCTAACGTTGGTGCAAAAGGAAAGGTCACAGGGGTCACCACAATTAAGGGGAGTCTCTCTTAAAAGAGTATACACTACCCTAATATCATTTGAGCCCAGTAATTACATCTGGAAATATCATACATGCAAAGTTTACATTTTTGGATAATATTGGTGCACCTATACTGAGAGGTTTGTGCATTTTCAATGAACTGTGCAATGTGCTTACTAAATTGCTTGTAAAATCTAAAGACACAGATTTTGATGTGGTTAATCAATCAGCATACTAATAATACACAGATATAGGGCAAGTCCATTTCCTTCAACATAGTCCTTCGTGCAGCTTCCATCTGGGTAAATACAGAAAAACAAGAAAGCAAGAATTAGGATAAGAGGATGAATTTCAGCTGTTTTAGAATAAGTAAGGTGTGTAAAGCATTAATAAAATACACAAATTAATTATTAAGAATAACAGTAAGAGGGGGTTATTCCAAAAAACAAACAAACAAACATACATAATAATAATAAATAAATTACCTAAATTGTGTTTTCCTCTTCATCCTCACTGGTGTCTGGACTACTGAGGCCACTTTGATCTTCCTCTTCAACATGTAGAAGGACAGAGGCCTCAGGACCTAAGGCAGTCTTGTACTGTTGGAGGACCACTTGGAACCTTTCTGACACCTCTGACAGTCTTCTTCTTAAGAGACAGCAAAGTCCCTCATTTCCCTGGTCTACGTCTCAAAATACAAACGAGATTACATTAAAGACAAACTATATTAAAGGTTGTATCAGTGATTTCAGGCCCAAACATAAATTATCACATTCATCTAATCTTTCCTAACGATCCGCTAGCTGACCGCCCCATAAGTAAAAAACAAAACGCCCCGTCAAAAAACGTGTCTCTGTAGGCAGCCTAGGCTCTGAGATCTGCACACAAAAACAATTGCGCTTACCACAACTCAAAACCAAAATAAATAGTGTTCCAACCAATCACCGACAGGGGCGGGTGTTGTGAGGTTTTCGCGTGCAGCCGTCATAGGCAGCCGTGCACGAGCGCAAAACCTCACAACACCCGCCATGATTGGTTGGAACACTATGTATTTTGGTTTTGAGTTGTGGGAAGCGCAATTGTTTTTGTGTGCAGATCTCAGAGCCTAGGCTGCCTACAGAGACACGTTTTTTGACGGGGCGTTTTGTTTTTTACTTATGGGGCGGTCAGCTAGCGGATCGTTAGGAAAGATTAGATGAATGTGATAATTAATGTTTGGGCCTGAAATCACTGATACAACCTTTAAGATTGCTTCATAAGGCCAAATAACTTAAATGGAGTAAAAAGATATCACCAATTCAAATCTACATAGCAGGATGATTGGCATTTTTATGTGTATCGCTGACATGGGACCAGGCTAGCTTCTGTATAAAACAACTTAAAGGGGTGGTTCGGGATTTTGGACATCGGACCTCATTTTCAAGTTAGCCTGGTTGTTATTCATCAGTGGAGACAGTTTTCAAAAAAATGCATCCAGTCCTTCCAGTTGCATAGTTCGCCGATGCTAGGCTAGCGCGAGTCAACGGTATAAGCTAGCCTGCCATTAAAATCAGTTTTACCCACTCCACAGTACACCAAAAGCAAATAAATTATAACGCCAGACTGTCGATGTAAATGTCTATTGAGAGAATAATGTTAGAAATCAAAGTACCGGTACTCTTACATCTCAATGATCGCATTACATTTACAGGAACTAGTTTCTCAGCAGCGGCGGAATTTTACTTTGCTCCGGTTAGTAGTACTGCGCCGAAAAGTAAACACAGAACAGAAGCGCGCACTACAGACGCGACGTCTAGCTAGCTAGTAGTAGCCATGAACAACGATATTGAAAAACATTTGATTGTAAACTAAGGAATTGGCAACATGGTGATTCGTTGTGCATTTCGAAATTGTAAAAAAATAAACCAAATAGATGGTCATGCAATAAGTTTCCACACATTTCCATTGAGAGATCCAGAAAGGAACCAACTGTGACTTCTTTCTGCTGGCTTGGACAACAAGACACCGGCAGAGACTATTAAAGGTGCGAATTTGTAGTGATGATTTTAGACCAGACGACTTTGAAAACCCCCATAATCGAAACGTTCATAAGTCACTGACAAGGAATGCAGTTCCAGCCGTCTTTCCATATGCACCAACAGCAGATGAACAGTTAATAACTTTTGTTAGGCTACTATAGCTATCTATGAAGCTAGTCCCTTTCATAACTGATAGAATGACAATGACAACGTTAGTGGAGATAACGTTACAGTTCAATTTCTGCCCTTGTACCATCCATCTCGATTAGTTCTTCGTCTGTGTATTCCGGCTCATACATGTACGGTTCGTTGAATAAAACACATTCCTCGTCTCCAAAGTCTGAAACATTGGCATGGCTTTCAAACGTGGCCATAGTCCTATGTTGATTTCTTAGTGAAATATACTCTGCTTCTGTAGTGATGAGTGTCAGCGGCAGGTAAATACACTTGCGTCATGTGGAGACTCTCTCGGTTGCCTAGGTAACTTAATATCACTCCGCCGCTGCTGTAGACTGTGCTAATAAATACAGGGAACAAAGTGTAACTATTGCAATGAAATGAAAGGTTAGTTTGATTTCTAACATTATTCTCTCAACAGACATTTACATCGACAGTCTGGCGTTATAATTTATTTGCTTTTGGTGTACTGTGGAGTGGGTAAAACTGATTTTAATGGCAGGCTAGCTTATACCGTTGACTCGCGC